>APFE030541352.1:0-10678 GCA_000404065.3 Pinus taeda | reverse complement strand
AATCAAAGCCTACATAACAATAATAATGCAAGGGCACAATAATAATAATAGTGGGCTTCTATGGGGCTCAATAGTAAAAATATGGGCACTACATGGGTACATCAATATAATAAGTGGGTTGTACTAATAACAATAAGGGGTTACTCTAGTAGTATAGGGGCCTAACAGGGACTTAATCTCGGTCATTGAAGACTCATCAGGAAAAGTATAAGAGGAGGCTTGAGGGTTAGTTGGAGATACACCAAATTGATCAGTCAATTCGATTTTCTGGAGCGGGGTTTGCTGAGAGAATCGAGCTAGTGATGTGTTGCAGCGAGGGGCAGTACGACATGAGGTCGAGAATACATAGCAGAGAGGCAGAGATAGTGTCAGAGAGATAGCACAAAGCCTGGGGAGGCTAATGCATAGGCAACTAGGTGCTACGCAGAGGCAACAGGAAGCCATGCAAACGTTGTAGAGGCCAGTGTAGGTGACACAGAGGGTTTGAGGGTTGACGTAGAGGCTTCAATAGTTGCGCAAAGGCTAGCAGAGTTGATGTAGGGCCAAAAGGCAGCACTGGGAGAATTTTTGTGGGGCGGACTGATTGTTGGTGAGCCGGGAAGGGTGACACAATCCCTGCTAAGTGACGCAGAGCAACAAAGAAGCTTGGAGCAATTTTTGTTGTCTATCTAAGGAGTTGCAATTGCTGTTGTGGGATCATTCATCCAGTCATGGATCAACGAAAATATCTATCTTCGATGAGAGGTACTACTGCCGAGGGCATTCTCTATTGGTTGAGCCATTTTTGGCACCCTAGTTGTATTCATAAACTGCATATTAATAAAACCCTCATATCTACTGCACCGGTTTTCCTGCATTGGGTTTTTCTGGGGACAATTGTCCAAAATTAATGTTGTCTCTTGTGTGTTTGTCTCAGCTATTTCAGTTGCTGATCTGTATATGAGTTAAGGTTGCATTTGTGTTTATTTCAGTATTTATATTTATAAATAACTTGTTAATGGAATAAACAAGCAGGAAAACTAAACCACATAATGCAGTAGGGATTTCTAACATGTTAGACTTAGAAATTTCAACAATTCCTACTACAACAAACTAATAATATTTCACCTACTTGTTAAATTACTTGAACAAGTTACTTGCAATTTTCTATGGCATATACTGAAATACATACGCTGTAGCCTACATAAAATAAAATACTGCAGAAAACTAAATAGTGCACTAGAGAGAAATAAACACACACATCAACACAATTGTTTTTGGACAATGTCCTTGAAAAAACCCAACTTGGGAAAACTGGTGTAGCAACTGAGGATTCTAATTATTATGCAGTAGTAAATTTGAGTACAAATCGTTGGAGACCCAAACTGGCTATCTAATACAGAGAAATGCTTGCAAAAAGTTAGTGAGAAAAATCTCACACTGATCCGGGACATCCTGCTCTGATCAGGGTTTGGCTGACTAGCCCCACACTACCTCTGCGTAGCTTCTGCGTCAATCCTACACAAATCTTTGTCACACTGGTTGGGCTCTGTGTCACCTCCTCTACTGTCTAGAAATTTGACCTCCTAACCCTCTAGTCTCACACCCTAGATTCTGGCATTGAATCTTATCTCTCCCAGCTGGAATTTGAACTCCCTCTGAAGCTTTGCGCTACCTCTGCGTGGCACTACACTGCCTCACTAAACTGCTCTCTACCTTCTCTGCCTTGCACTCTCCAGATCTGGAAAAACTCTCCCCCTGACTACTATCCCTGTCCTTCATTGCAAGAAGATCACTCAATCTTACTCCGACAACACAACGCTGCTACTTTTTAGAAATTCGATCTTTGATCTCTTACTCGATGTGTTTTTCCAAATGTCCATCGAGCCTCTTCTTATAATCTTCTCGTTGATCAATCAACAACCCAGATTAGACTCTAATCAATGGCTCAGATCATCTTGACTTAATCCTCGTCTTTCTCTAGAAGATTCACACCTAGTTTAATTAATACACTTTAATTATTTTAATTTCCTAAGTTTAGACTTAGGCATCCATTAAAAATAATTAATAATTTTAATTAAACTTCCTATGGGTGGAATTTCCCAAAACGATTTCTGGGTATTATGGAATGCATGTGTCCTAGCCTCCCTGCAAAATCTTGAGGCTAAAGCACATCTGATACTACCAGAAATCAATAATTTATTGTCGAATTATTAGGTGAGTCCCAGTGTTTTAGTCAAGTCTGTTATAAAAGTGGTTTGAGAATAATTTAAGTTAATTGGTTAAATTATTTTATTACAAATCACTTGGTTTACTAGATCGCATTGAATCGCAGATTGTTTTTGTGTCTTGAGGGTCTAAGACAAATGCATTCCCTCTTTGAGTCTTTAAAAGAAAAATCATATGTAAAAGAGGGTTGGAAAAATAATTAATCCCATCATGTGTAAATTAATTAATTTTTTCTGGCAAAATAAAATTAAATCCTAAGCCAGACAATTAATTAATTAGTCAAAATTAAAATGTCTAGGAAAATATATTCTCTAAATGGAAAAATTTGTGGGTCTTGAAAGAATCAATTTTTAAAGGTCCTCCACCGAGGGAATATTGTTTTTTCAAGAAAATTTGGACCCTTGGACCTTGGTGGTTAATTCAATTTCAATTTTTCGAGGAAATTAACTCTAAATAATTCATTTTGAGTTAATTAAAATGGAATTAAATGATAAATTCAAAAATTCTTCAAAAATAAGAAATCAAGGCCCAAGATTAAAAGATCTTGACATATTTATCAACGATCAAGATTATTTTGACAGGGATCAAAGACACTAGCCATTATTTTTCCATTTGGAGGATTTATCTATAAATTAGAGAGTCATTTGAGTCTCTAGTCATCTTGATCTCTGACTAGAATTGTTGCTGAAGCATTGTGTAAACTATTGTCCCGTTGGGAACTACTTTTTCTATCATAATAAAAGACTTTGGGGTGCAATTCAAGGTGTTCTTGCTTATTGATTTGTAGTATGTGTTGACTACGAGCATCTCTATGTTGTGTTGAATATTGGTAAGATCTGTTTTTTCATTAGATGGAAATAAAATCATACCATTGCTAGTTTTGGGCTAATCTTAAGTGGTTTGATTCTCCATGTGATCTAACAAACTATTTTTTGAGATAAATACATAGTGTTTGCAGGTGTTGCCTTGATGGGGCCTGACCCAAGTTTGGAGTTAATTAGCCAAACAAATCCTTGTACTACTGGCCCGTTCAGCAACAGCCCGCAGAGCGCGGACTAAGGTCTCACCCGAAGCAGTATGGGGGGATGTTGGAACCAAGTTTCTGCACGCTTGAGATGTCTGAGAGGTCGGTTTATTCCAACTATGAATACCTTCGCGCAGGTTACTTCACGCACTTTCCTGGCCTGTAGGGCCTTCGCGCTTTGTTATACTCGCCTTCGTGCAGCCCTAATCAGGGGCTGAGGTGATTTCGCACTGCTAAGGCAACGATCTGTGCTCTTTTCCCAAGTTACACTGCGGATCTTACTTATCTTCTTATAACTGTTAATTAACTTTGCGGAAACAGATACTTATCTTATATTCGTTTAGTCAACATATTCATATAAGTTCGCGTAGCATATAAACAGTAAATTTGTAATTCATACCCAATATACTTCAATGTATAATACAGGAAAAAGACACATAGAATGATAAGAAACTTCTCTTTATTAATTTCTCCACGGTTACAGACTCAACTCACCCTACGCACTCAGCTACGGACTACTAGGCCTTTGTGCACTTAGTGGTAGAGCCTTCTCCTATTCTACAACCCAAAACACAACTTTACACTTCCACCAAGACTCAATTCATCATCATTAAATCCTACCTGCATCTCCATCTTTACATGTAGAGCCTCGCTCTATTTATACAATCATATGGTCCGCGGACCATGGGTAGAACTCTCAAGCCGACATTACATTACAAAAAGTAAGGGTGGACAACCCTGTGACTTAATTACAACATCACACTCCTGCGCCCATACTTCGTAGAGTCTTTACATCGGACGTAGTCAAAATTTGGGCTTTAAGCCCCAAAACTTGCCTCGAGGGATCCTGCACCCAACAGCAGGTACTTCAGTCCTTGGCCTTCAAGTTCACAAACTTGGGCAAGAATCACTGTTGCTTGGATCTCTAGTTTTTTATGTGGTGGATTTAATCTTCACTTGGGCTATAGTGAATTATTAAATTTTTGAAGCATTTTAGTCATTCTTTCAAGTAAAAAATATTGAAATTTTTATTTTCTCAAAATCCATTTAAAAACCCATTTATATTTTGTAAATTAAATTGTGAATTTAAATTGTAATTTATTTTTTCTAACTTGGGTTGGGGTTTTAGATCTATTTTGTATATATTTGGGGTTTGGGTGTTTTTATTTTCATTTTTTGCAGGTTGGATCAAGGGATCAAGTGAGAGAAGAGCTAGATCTAGGCCATTGAGGGTAAGATCTATTCTTTAGATAATTTTACAGGGCCATTTACTGATGATTTGATGGCAAAATTCAGATCTGGAAATTTTCGAGATATGGGTTTTCAATTTTTGGACTCCTCTTACCATTTCAGAGCTCGATCTATCATTTTGGCCCCTTTATCCCCACAAATTGGCTTTCCTTATCCTTGTTCTCCAATTATTGACCTCTTTTGCCCCAAAATTGACTTGAAGCCCTAAGCTGAAGCTTTAAGGCTAAATATTTGGCGGTTTTGCACGATTAAGGTCTCAATATTCATATCTAGCAAGCGGCAAGGTAATCCCAAAATTTCAATGATTTTCAACAGTGGGATCTTCAAGGCCTTGGGCCTAGGGTTTGACCTCAAAACCCTTATTTTGCTTCAATTTCATTACAACAGTTAAATCAGAGATAATTAAGCCCTAGAATCTATTTCTATATGGTCAAAATTGTTTAGAATTGCAAAATCTTCATTTTCACAAATTTTAGTCATTTGGGCATCTCTAATTTGACCTAGATCTGACATTTTAGCTCGCTGGAAATTTCTGCATAACTGTAAAAATCAGATCTGAACATTTCTGAATCACATCCTAATTAAAGTCTAAAAAATCTGAATTTTCAGTTTTTTTCGACAAACTTACTATTTTTTGACATTGTGGGAATTATCTGTAGTATTTTCAGTCTACTGATCTATCATTAATATACTGCGGTCATAAACTTATCAGTTCTGAAAATTGCTAAATCAAACTCTCCTAAAGCCCTCAGATTGGAAATTTTCAAGTTTTAGTGTATTTTGTCCAATGTGGAAAAAGTCTTAGTCGGGATTAAATCGGCAAGGGTCAAGAAGTTGAAAAAGTCATTAAAATTGGGAGTCTTTTGAAAAAGTCGGCAAAATTAAAAAAATACAAAAATATTCATTTTTTAAAAAATCCAGACTTTTTCAATAAAATCCAGACTTTTTCAATAGAATCCTGATTTTTTTTTAAATTAAAAAATCGTTAAAGAAACTACCTCATTCACGATTTTTTGGAAAAAAAGTCCCAATTTAATCCCGAATTTTTCGATTTCAGCCAAAAAAATCGCATTTTGGGGATTTAATCCCGATTTTTTCCCAACTTTTTCCACACTGATTTTGTCATTTATGGAAATATTGGTTATCTATTTATGACAATTTTATCTTGCCGATCTGCCACTGTTTCACTGCTGAAATAAGTATATCAGATCTGAAATTTTCTTAGTCCAGCTCTAGAAAAATCCTAAAAATTGAATTTTCCTCAAGTTTGGTAATTTTTACTATTTTTAAACATTTTTGGGCATTGGTACTAACATCACTATTTGTTGATCTGTGGGTTAACTTACTGCTGCAAATTATAATTCAGATCTGAAATTTTACTAAAAGATATATATCTTGAGAAAGCTAACATACATATTTTCAGACATTGTGGAAATTATCTGTAGTATTTTCAGTCTACTGATCTATAATTAATATACTACTGTCTTAAACTTATCAGTTCTGAAAATTGCTGAATCTAACTCTCCTAAAGACCTCAAATTGGAAATTTTCAAGTTTTTGTGTATTTTGTCATTTCTGGAAATATTGGTTATCTATTTCTGGCAATTTTATCTTGTTGATCTGCCACTGTTTCACTACTGAAATAAGTATATCAGATCTGAAATTTTCTTAGCTCAACCCTAAAAAATTCCTAAAAATTGATTTTTCCTCAAGTTTGACAGTTTTTACAATTTTTAAGTATTTTTGGGCATTGGTGTTGACATCACTATTTGTTGATCCATGGGTTAACTTCCTGCTGCAAATTATAATTCAGATCTAAAATTTCACTGAAAGATATATCTTGAGAAAACTAACATACATATTTTCTAAGTTGACATATTTTTGTGAGCTTGGGCAAGCATAAACATTATTGGTTTAGCATTTTCTTATTGTCGTTATAACATTAATCGAGTCTGAATTTTCTGAATATTTATTGTTGAGATACATTTGAAATTGGTTAATCTCAACGATCTCATAGCTTGGCATAACATCTTGTTTTAATTGGTGAATTGGTTGAAGCTTACACGTGTATCTCTTGAAGTCTATCTTGTTTAAGATTGCATCGTAACATTGTTGAGTACTCTTAAGATAAATCTCACATAAGTACTTATGTAATCTATTAATCTTAATCCAAGATAGAAGTCACTCATAATCTCTTGCATAAGCATCTCACATAGGTTACTCGATCATTCGAGCAGCAGGTGTCCGTCTGGTTATTTGATTTTAATTTATAAGAAGCAAGAATTTGTGACTCCTTTAAGGCACTAGTCTCATAATAGAAAATCTAATTTAATCATAATCTTGTTTAATTCCAATCGAGTGGCTAGGCCACTCATCTGTGTCTCCCAGGTCAGTTGATTTCTCAACTTACTTTCTTTCGCCTCATTCCATAGGGACTACCCCCCATACCCTGCTATTGGGAGATAGCTAGAACGGAGTGGGCGGCAGAATGACATCCCTTGCCTTGAGCGTTTTCATGGTGTCTATACAATTCGGGTGACAACAAGGCCTAAATCCATCCAAATGCTCCATGGTACCAACTCAAAACCCCATCAATGTGATGAAAATAACAATGTGAAACCTAAAACAATATGAGGTGTAACAAGTCCTCTTCATCTACTTGTTAAAATTTCCACCACGTCTTGGCCAAACTTGGTGGCTGGCCCATGCATCAATATGCAATTCTTAAGGTTCTTAAGAGTTTTACCATATATTAGAATCCTATTTTTTTCTCTAACCACATGAAGGCTTTTATCTTCGGCCATACCCTGGAATCTCAAATTCTTTAAACGTATAGTTCTAGAAATCTGTAAAATAAACTTTTTTAACATATTATGCCCGTCATGAAAAGAGAAATGATCATTGAAAGAAGAAATATAGTGGTTCCATAGTAAATAATGTTCTAAGAACTGCCAAAATAATTCATATTCTAATTGCATGAAAGCATTTTAGTTTAAATGTCAAATTCTTAATCCTATCTTAATAATTAGTCAAAAATACAGAAGGAAATTATGTAGAAATGATACCATAAGTTTACACGAAAATCCACCCTCATAATATTTTGATGAAGGAAGTCCTTCCATAAATCCTGGCACGGGATTGTAAGTATCACTGCAATGCATTTGACATAAATCACATACATGAACTTTGGAATACAGTTTCACAGAAATCAGAAGCAAAAATTGGTTAACGTTCAAATGTCTTGCTTTGCCCAAAATTTAATCAACATATGTTTGTGAATTGATATTCCTACATTGAACAAAAACAACATTTATGGGTTCATTTTGTGCGACGCTAATTTCGTAATTTCCTCTTGTAACTTCTTACAATCTTAAAGTTTAATTTCTATGGAGAAACTGGTTTTAAAAAAGGTATGAAATGCAAAAATGGGAAACAGCAAAAGTTTAATGAACTGCTATACATACTTATAAGCACTTCTACCTTCAAGTATCATGGCCTTTTCAACTTGTCAACCAATTTATAATTCATACATTTACAAAGTTTAAATACTTTATAAATTATTTCATCTGCTTTTTATTTTGACTTTCATAAATACAATATATCAAATATCTTCCCTTACCTTTTGTGAAAGCACAAAAATTGATGGGTGATTTAATATCATCAAGCTCTAACCAATGTTCCAAACATTAGCATCGGGACAAAATCGGCAAGGGTCCAAAAAACCAAAAAATCGTAAAAATAGAGAATATTGGTAAAAAATTGTTAACATCGGCAAAAGTTAGATACCACCAAAATATCAGTAAAAATCTGCAAACATTGGCTAGGCCAAAAAATCTAGATTTCACAATAAAACCGGGGTGTTTGAACTTTGCAACACTGCTTCTAACTTTTCAATTATGCAAGATTTGAATCAACTTGGACTTATAATCTTTCTGTTCTAACACCATGTGGAAAATGGACTCACAATATACATAAGCTATGAAATATTATTCTATCATGAATGGAGCCATTTGAAACAATGCAGTTGATCCCCTTTTATTTGGTTCATTACGTAGTTGAGTTATCCATATGACCTCACTACCTCATTTAATGATATCTAATTAACTTATGTCTAATACTCGATTAGTCATTTATATAATGCAACTTTATTGAAATTATTGCGTTGAGTTGTATTAGAGTTTTATACTCCAACAATTCATCACCTGCAGTGTCTTTTTAACCAAAATGGAATTATTACTGCAGCAATTGACATAACTGAAACAAAAAAATAAGAGTAACAGAAATAAAAATCCAAAAGCAAAGAAAATAGTGGGAGCATCTGCACACCTGAGGGTGGATTAAACCTACAAATCCAAGTAATTGAGGAAACCGGCTGATTATATTGATAAAATGATAAGAGTTACAAATGGGAAGGGGAGCTTCCCCTAGTTACACCATAAAGAGACAAAAACACTAAATAAAGATTAGGTCGCTAATGAAAGAAATAAGATCCTCATTACATAAAAGAGGCATTTTATAAATATTGAAGATGATATTATAAAGGCCTGGTAATATAAGATACAAATTCATGAGCGTATATACATAATGGCTCATGTACACAGTCTACTAACGAGTACAAAATGGTTTAGGTACACAACATTACTGACTTTTGATCCTTGGAGGATCTTTTTGCTAAAAGCATGCTAGTACAAAAATACAAATATGTGTGTTTTAATAAAATAGTGAAGACAAGCTAAAAATAACAGATTAAGAAGAAACACAACCTCATTATTTCTATTGGTACACACAGATCTATCCTACTTTCAAAAAGTTAACATCCCAAGAAGGAAAACAAGCTATCCTGTTTCGCGAACTGTCTATGCTTCTGGAAATTACTATTGTCATTATGCACTTTATTTTCTGTTTTGAAACAAGTAAAAAACTGTAAGTCAAGGAACATTAGCTAAATGGACCCCATGTATGAAGAAGCCTGCAACCCTAACCCAACTCTGGACTTCACTGAAATCTGAAATCATTTTAACAATTACTAATGGTGATAAACTAGAGAACGCAATACCTGCTCCAACAACGAGCACTTGAAGAATTGAATATTTTCGATAGAGTTAGTGCACTAATGCCCAGATGCTGCCCAAGAGCAAGAGCTTCAGATATCCCAGCCATAGAAACTGCCATGGCTAAGTTGTTACAGATCTTTGCAGCCTGGAATAAAGGGCCATGAAAATGTTAAAAAGGGATCAGAACTTGCAATATTATAGACAATTATCAACATTTGTCATCATAACTTGTGCATGTTTTTCATTTTAGAAGACACTCGTAGTTAGACATTAGAATCAGTTATAGTCAGGAAGCTTCTGAAGAATGACACTCTATGCTTGAAACGTACATATTGATCCCAAATAGAAATTTAGTGAATGCTAGAAAGGTGAATGTTGAAATGTTTGCAACTTTGCTGTTTATAGATGAGGAAGCTAAACAGAGCTTAAACGAAGATGGGTATTTGTCGATCAACAAAGCTACATACTGAAGTACAACAACCCTCTACAGGAATATTTAAAATGCTATTTACTTTCTCAAAGAAATGGAACAGCAATGGAATTGCAGACTCCAACCAACAGTGTGACATGTAAATCAGTAGGATATACCCATAATTCTAAAATCTCTATTTGTAAAAGTTCGGCATATGGGAGACTACTTTTGAAGATCTCTTTGAAAAATAGGTAAAACATGGGAGAGGAGCAATAAGAAGCCCAAAACCAGGAAGCCTGGCATCTTGCAGATCTCCTAACATCCACGGCCAAAAAGAAGCAGGTACTTAGATCAGGTTTCATTAACCCAAATTGTATCTGTGCCATAATTACTCAATGCAAACTGCACGGTGTATTTAGATTTCCAAATCACGAAGGCTACAGGAGCTCTCCCCCATATAGGACTTTATAACTGCATATGCACATGAAAATAACCCAAAGATATAATATAATGGAGATAATAATGAATGGCATATATTGTCCATGATGCTACAACAACACTGTAATGTCCCCAATTAAATTAATTTTGTTAAGATGAATTTCTAGTTTTGCAATTGGGTGTTGGGAAATATTTTGGCATGTAAACTTAGGAAAAGTGGGTGGAGGGAGTCCCCACTTTTTTTTTGGAGAGATGGAGACCACCAACGTTAGAGAAAATGAAAAATTAAAT
>APFE030541348.1:60775-198395 GCA_000404065.3 Pinus taeda | reverse complement strand
TCAAATCATCCATCTTAGCTTCCATGTCATTCATCTTAGCTTCTACACCTTTCTTTAAACAATCCATCTTAGATTCTACGCCTTTCTTTAAACCATCCATCTTAGATTCTGTTCCTTTTTGTCCAAGTGACACTTGTTGCACTTGGTCTTGTAATTTTGATATATCATGTTGCATTTCTTCCTCTTCTTCATGAGTCATGCTAGAGCTTTCAGGTCGCCTACTAGATGTTTCCATTTTCTTTCCTCGGGGCATAAATTACCAATAATAATGCTTTACTATGCCCTTTGAATTCCTTCAAAATAGTTTTTCAAACCAAGCTTAAGCAAACATTTAAAAAAATATACACACATTTTTTCACTTTGTAGGAGCTCGATATTGACACTGATGTATCTTTGTAGTTTCGGATCATCCAATTATGAAATTGCGACTTGTGGTAGCCCTCTATGTTCTCTTTCCAATGCCACCAGTCTAATCCCAATTGGATTCTCCAATGAAGAGTTATGCCAAATCTCTCACAGTGACCTGATTATAGACTAATTTAGTAGAGCGAACTTGTACGACGTGCCACGTGTCCCTGTTTTGACCTTTGGTTCTGAAAAATATATACAAGAAACTACAGTCCGTCCTCTTTCTGGACCTTCTTATGAAATTTCAATCTGATGCTCAGAGAAAACGTTATGACGATTTTCCCCAGGTCCCCTGTTTTGAATGTAATTCAGGATTCTGCAAAAGTACCAACTTCCTCATATCATATCTCCGAAAATATAGTGCACAAACCTCTGAAATTCAGACCTGAGATTCAACGTAATGTCTTCTCAAATGGGTGTTTTCGTTTAGCTTCTAAAATGTCACAGAAAAACAGGTACAACAAAAATGCCACGATGACCTGTTTGGAGCAGCGAAACCCTAGAATCCAAAGCTCTCATACCAAATGTTATGAAACCAGCTCAATAAAAGATAGAAAAGATAGATCAACGCCTTAGAATTCAGCCTCTTTGAGGTGGAACCTCTTTTAAATTACATAAATGAACAATTCTTGGATGATTCAAATGACAAAACCTCCTTTCTATATATAGGAGTCTAAGGAGTCACAATATAACCTAGACGACCTAACAATAATAATATAAAGCCACAAAAATAACAATAGAGGGATTCTATGAGGCACAATAATAACAATATGGGGACAATAGGGGCACAAAAATATTAATAAGGTGTACAACTACAATACTAATGGGGTAATCACTAGTATTATAGGGACCCAACATATTGTCTGTTTTAGTCCCTAAGAATGCCTTGCTAATGCGAAGGCCTTGGTATTTTCTTGACTCAATATTAGTCACATTTGACTTCTTATCATTTCTTTTAATTTCATTTTTGTTGTGTTTATATTGTTATCCTTGAAGTTGGTGATCTACTATGTGTGTAATAGGAAGTCTTAAATACTAAACACTCTCAAAGGTGATATTGATGGATGACTGACTTTAAATGACCCTACTTGACACCTTAGTATTACATGATCATGCAAATAAATTATTAATCAATATTCAAGGGAAGATGATTAACATGCAATGTTTCTTGGCTTGCCATATAATTACTACATTTTGGCCCCCAATAATATATTTGAGGCTACATTTTAGTTGCTACTTATGGAGATTCCCTTTATCTCAAAAACACATCAAGGATAAATGTCCCAAAATCAGTAGAGGACATGGGAGCAATTGGTATAATGAGTGGATGATGCTAAAAAAACACTGAGGCACCATAATTTATTGTATATTTAGATTCACTTGAAATTAACTAGTCACAAAAAGTACCTTTTTTTTCTAAATATTTTCATGTATACATAAATACTAAAATGCAATTTTTAGACTAGTTATTAAAACTAATAATTATCTTATAGTCATAATTTATAATTAAATATTATAATATGATTAATATTATTGGACACAACTATAGGTTCTGACTGTGAGGGGCATTGTGACAGTATATGTACACTTCTCATTGTATTAGAAAATCATCTCTCAGAGTGTGATATCCATCTAATGAAATGTATTCCCAGAGGCGATTGTGGGATTGAAATTTTTTCTTTCACTGGAAAAGTGGTGATATATTTTCTTAGGCCTTAGTGTTCTACTTCACTAAGGTTTTGACACTACTCATATCTAGTACCTTCATTCAACCAAGTGAGGTACCATCTTGGAAAGTTGAATCATTTTTTCTCCACAATCCAATATGATGTTGGATCAATCTCATGATCCTAAAAACATAGGTGATAATAGTGAGTAACTTTTACTACGGGCAAAAGAATACCCAAATTTAAGGAACATGACTCTTTTAGAACAAGCAACAAGGATATTTTTTACACTGATCATTTTTTTCCATTTGTTTTCACAAGTTATCTATTGCATGATATTTTTAACATGTAACTTAGTTGGTATGATTGTGCCTAAGGCTTTGTTGAAGGTTGAATACTAAGTTCCTAAGGTATTATTCTCTATGGTGACATTTTATTTGTTTTGTTTATACATGTCATCTAGCCACATAGTGGCCACTATTGAATGTTGAGGTATATGTTGTATAAATCTTTTATACTCTACTTTATTTTATATTCAAGTATTCATTGTCTTTCATGTCTTATACTTTGCATTGTATCTTCTTTCATTTTCAGGAGAGGAACTCAATATTGATGATAAGAAGCAGCAATTGAGGAAGAGAACAATAACACTAGAGCGACAAATGCAAAATGAGATAGAGAAGAGAATTTGCCTAGTGATACCCTTAGAGCCAATATCTTGCATAAGACACACTCATAGAGGCTGACGGTTAAGCCTTCAGAGTTAGTGAATTCTTGCAATGCTTTGGGAACATAGTGATAATGTTTTGAAATGATAAAACAATATTTGATGTGTAAATTGTAGTCCAACTGATATTAAGTTGGAAACTCATATTGTAATACTTGATATTTTATATAATAAGATTTATATGGTTGAAATTAATTTTATGTGTACTTGATATTATTTAGTCTTGTAATTAACATATGCAACTTTGCATTATCATATTAGATAAACATGCACATTGTATGACATTTTTTTGAAATTTAGTCGCAAAATCATACTAATTAATTTATGTTTAATAATAAACACATAAAATCAATCTAAAACTACTAAATTAGTATTTTATATTAATTAATGATGAGCACAAATAAAATGAATATATGACTGAATTAGTCATTTGTAATGATTATGAATGAAATTAAATGAAACGAATAGAAACTACTAAATCAGTTGTTTATATAATGAATATGAAAATACCAAAAAAAGATAAATGACTACTGCAAAGTGATGACTAAATTTTTCATACATATGATTATTAGTAGCTAATTTACAGTATCTTATAACACGATTAAAATTTAATCATATTTATTTAGTCATTAATTGGTTTTAAATGATGACTAAAATTTTCATATATATGACTATTTGTAGCTAATTTACAGTATTTTATAACACAACCAACATTTTGGTCATATTTATTTGGTCATTAATTGGTTTTCTTAATGATTCATATAGTAATATATTTTGTTGTATATTTCGTCATTAATTGTGACAACTAATGACTAAACCAATAAAAAATTTATGACCAAATTTATGACCAAATTTATGACTAAATATACTACTAGATAGTAAAATTGAGGAAACCAATTAATGACTAATCTAAAAATGACTAAAAGTTGGTTGCGTTATAAGATACTATAAATTAGCTACTATTGGTCACTGACTGAAAAATGGTCGTTTATATACAAATTTTAGTCGTTTTTTAGTAATCAATTTGTCATTTTGTACTAGTGTTTCTTATTTACCAAGGAGGGAATTTGAGTGATAATTTTTACCCATTCAGGGTCCACTTTAATCGCAATCTTTGTGATGATATAGTCCAAGATATTCCCCTTGGACACTGAAAAAACACTCTTCTTGCGACATCACTCAAACCTTTACTTTAGATGATGCAAAGTGATCATATCTCCTTTTTGAAAACATTTCCACATCATCTAAGTAAACCACAAAGCTTTTTCCCATAAAACCACTATATTTTGTATCCATAGTGCATTAAAAGTAGAGCCTATGTTAAAAATTCCAAGAAGAATTCTTTGAAGGTAAATGAACCCCACTTTGTTTTAAACGTTTTTTCCTCTCGGGTTCTACCATTAGAAAATGGTTGTATCTCGAAAAATTGTCCAATAGCAAAAACATTTTAGAACCCAATACTATTTGTAAGATCTATTCCATTGATGAAGCTAGGAAATTATGTTTTTCCTAGGTGTGATTCAAATCAAGAAAATCAACACACAAACATATCTCCCTGGTCTCCTTCCTTACTGGAACCAAATTGGAGACCCATTTAGAATGACGAAATTTAAAGATGATATGAGCATCCAACAATTTCCTTAATCCTTTTTTAATGAGGGGTTAAAGCATGGGATGAAATTTTCTCAGTTTTTGTTGGAAATCCTTGACCCTTTCATTAATGGGAATTACATATTCAATTATTTGCATACCATAATTCTTAATATCATCGTATGTCCATGTGAAGACATCTCGATACTACTTAAAGAGGTGGATAAAAGCTTTCTAGTCTTAAGGTGTACTGTTATCACCCAAAAAATGTTCACCTAACCATTTCTTATTAGGTTGATCAAAATAAACCATGTAAGATAGATTTTACCATGGTAATACCCACCTTCACGATAAGAAATAATTTAATGAACCATTTTCCTAAATTATTTCTCATTAAAATCCAAAAATCCCATGAGAATAATTAAATAATTCATTATTTATTTATTATTCCTTATTTTTCTTTTGAGATCATTGTTAAATAATTATCTCAAATTCATATTTGTCTTAGTCCTCACAAAGTGATTAATAAATCATTTTTTTTGTTAATTACTTTAACCAATTTCTAAATAAAGATACTTAACAATTTTGAAAATATTTTCCATCTAAAAAAATATAATAAAGTATTAACAACATCTAGATTTTGATTTAATCAATAATATTTTATTATTTTCTAATTCTCAATCTATTCCTATTTTTTATTATAAATATAGGGTTTTTTGTCCATTTTTTCCATGACCATTTTCATTTTCCCCATTATTGTATCATATCATTTGAGATCCTACCTAAGCTCAAGCATCCTTTGTTTTCTTTTTTCCCCATTGCATACCACATATTGAGAGAGAAGCACATTATTGAAGCGTAAGGTGATGAAGAACCCATCCCATGGATAGATATCTACAAACCCAATTTGGTAATCACTCCTCACCAGGTGTATTATTCTTGATTAATAAAATTTATCTCTCATATTCTTCATTAGGTTCTTTCACTTATATTTCTACTATTATATGTTTCTATTCGCATGATATATTTTATTGCAAGCCTCTTTTAACATTTTTTTTATAGATCTGAAGCATAGACACAACAATATTTTGTTTTTAGGATTATAAGTCACCTATAACTTAAGTGAAGGTATTTTCACTCACTTGCAGAAATACATAATAACAAATGGAAACTCCACTGGTGTAGAATTTCAGAACCTTAGTTATTTTTGTTTCGTATATTTTCAGTGTTTTTCCAAATTTTTGCTTTCTCTCAATTTCTATTTTTAGATTTCTTTAATTTTCTATAAAATTATTACTTATGTTGGGTTTCTCTGACTTTGTTGCAGGTTACAGGTACCAGCCACACATGAGACAACATAATATGTGTTAGATATGCCCAGTGGAAGAGTCAGGAATAAAGCACACTTTTTGGCTCCAAACCTATGCCCCCCAATGCACTATTTCGGCCATTACCTGCACTGAGATAGACTTTTTAGGTCATAACATGCGCCCTACACTATTTCCATAGAGTTTTAACTTTTTTCATATTTTTCCGAGAGTAGAGGTCATTTTCTCTTTGATATGACGTGTTTACTTGAATTAGAGTAGCATATCATTATAGTTAGTTTACACTTGGCACCATTGTGATAGGTGTTTTCTTGTTGTTTGTTACTCTCTTATGTTATCATCAACCCTTAACCTTTTGATTTTTATTTGGTTTGGAATCATTGTACCCCCTAGGCATCTATCGTAGATACTTGGGGTCTTCACCCCTAGATTCCTTTAAGACATCCTCTCATCCCTTCTCAATGAGTAAGTGACCATATACCCAATCCTCCATTGATTCCACGTACAAACTGTATTTCTTCTAATTCTTATAGTTCTTCCTCTGATTCAAAATCTTCCCTACCCAACATCACCACCATGTCACGCGCTGATGATAGTGTTGGAATCCCAGGTGGTAACAAGGTCCCTAACCAAGGTAATCCCACAGGTGTAACCTCTTCATATATGGCCACTAATCCACCCTTGCTTCCTTATATGGTTGGTTTTAGCCTCCCTAATTTAATCCAACTAATCAATGATCCCCTTATCCATAACCATAATTATCCTCACATGTGCACCAAACTTCCTTTAGGCATTCCCAAGTTTGAAGGTAATCCTGGAGAAGACCCCGCCAATTATGTTCACTCTTTCCACATGTGGTGTTCATCAAATTCCATTACCAATGACTCCATTTGTACTCATCGCTTCCAATGCACACTAACTAGAGTTGCTTCCAAGTGGTATGTCGATCAACTGCATGCCTCTCATTCCACCTTTGTGACTCTTTCTAAGGAATTTTTTTCATATTTCCAATGACCTATTCGATATGATACTGACAGTGAACTATTGACCTCTTTTCGTCAAACTTTTTGCACCCACCTTTCTAACCATGTACAAAAATGGAGCAAAAGGAGGAGCATTTGTAAAGCCCATGAGTTTGAGGACCATGTGTATATGAATTGGATTTTGAGAACCTTATGGGCCCCCCATAGGTAAATATTTCACCTATCACTTCCCTTAGACTAAGGAAGAAGATCCCTGAATAGCCTTGAAATATGATGTGAAATATTCCTAGTCAAGTTATGTTTATATTATCCTTCCTGATTTGCATTAGCCTAGTGCTGCTAATGCCCCAGGTGAATTCTCATGTTGCTGATTGTATTGTTAGATCTCTTTCCCACCCCCACCCATCACCATATCCTCAAACTTATATGATTTATTGTCAACCCCACGGGGGGAACAGTTCTTCTTACAACTATTCCCCTCCCGATCCTTCACATGTCAACTCTTGCCAAGGTACAAGCACGCCATATGCATTTTCCCATTCGCATCAGTTGATGCCAGGGCTAGATTTTGCACAAACAGTTTACCAAACTGTTGTCATGAATCCTTATTATCCCTATGCTTATCCTAGCACTCCAACCCCAACGGAATCAACGCCTCAACCTTCCATGTCTCCACCTCCTCTGCCACAACAACAACTACCTCCACATAGTCAAGTGTATGCTTACGAGAGCACTACCATTCACCCTAACCCCAAGACAAGAAATAATGTTAAGGGTAACTAGAACCGAAAACCTCAAGGTAGCCAAGGATACCAAGGTAGAAAATCTAATGCTAATAAAGGTGACTAGCCTAATCCCGCAACCCAACAATATGGTGCACATCCAAAGTAGAACAAGGTTCTTATAACTAACAAATTGTGTGCTTGTTGTGGGACTTATGGCCATTATATGCATGAATGTCCCATTTTACCTTAGATACACCAACCATGGGAAGCTCAAACAACTACTTCTAGAGGACCTAAGCCCATGGCTCCACCTCCTCCTCCATCTTCTTTGCATCTAGTAGTGCTCACCAATCCATTCCCTCATTAAGGATATGTGGTTGCCTAAACTACCTAGAATCCTCCAACCCCCAACCTTCACAATCTGGAAATAAAAATTACTAGATTCTCATGATGAATTCTGAAGACCTCAACCTCCATACTCAATCACGCTAGTATGACAATCCTCCTGATAAGTGAATGACTAATTCCCAAACCAAAGTTTCCATTGAGCCTCTGTTGTCACCAAATGGCACCTTACAGATCCATCGACCTAAGGTGTAGGTTTACCCTAAGATCACCGAAGGACCATTATGTCAAAATGTTGCTTCTTCTAAATCTAGCCATACTTATAGTATAGCAGATGACATGGTGTGGTCTCATGCCACCATGTCAATGCTAGAATTCCCCCATATGTGCCCATCCCAATAGAAAGCTCCATTATCTTATGTGGGAATTGTGGATCCCTTTGATGATTATTTCATCATCATTGGTTTTGATAATTTGGAACATCCCCCCCTCCCTTCCTCTAATGCCTTTCATATACAAGTCTCCACAAACAATTTCATTGTTAAATAATATATAATTAATGAAGGAACCTCCACTTGTGTGATGGCTACTAGTGTCTAAAAGAAACTTAGCTCCCTTGACCTATCTCCATCCACTATCATTGTTTGTTCTTGGTATGATCAACCCTTTCATCCTATTGGTTTATATTGGAGTTTCCCCATCTCTATTTCTCGAAATATGGTCTTGATTTATATCAAAGTCATCGATGCCCCTTTAGATTATAACATCCTCTGTCTTTCGTAAGATGTGTTTTCCTCATAATTGAAAGATCGTCACTATCAATCATTTGAATTAATATGACCCTCTATCTTATACCTCTCCTTAGACCACTATTTCTTTGATGACTAGCAATAATACCACTCCCACCATTACCAATGTTTCCCTAAGAGTCTATAAATATTCCATGCTACTTGGGGCTCATTATGGCCCAAAACCGCCTACTCCTTTTTAGCCTAGATATTCGAGTGTTTTCATGATTCAAGCATCACAAGGCCACTATAAAGTGGTCTGATACGTATTCCCAGCAGTCAGCTCCTCCATAACCCCTTTCTCAAGACCAACCTTATTCTTTAGGAACAATTCCTCCAAGTGAGTTCTCTTTGGCTGGGTTTTGTTTGGGTCTTTTCCAACTATGAATGGTTCCCCTAGGTCTTTCCCACCAAAGATAAGTTCCTCCCATTCGTTAACCTTCCAGTGAGATACCTTTCTTATTCCCACCACCAGGAATATCTTCCAATCTTGTAATGGCTATGTTGCATCTTCCAAACATCACCTTCGGGATCCCAATATGGTACATTGATCCTTCCCCAAACACTCCTCTTGAACAACTCAAAACTTATGTGAATTTGACTCCAGTTCAACCATTTCCTACCACCCCTTCCTTTACTTCAGTTCGATAAGAACCGCAACAAGAAACCACTCATGTTGTGAAAGCATCTAGTGAGGGGGGAAAAGCCCAGAAAACAGGGAACAAAGACAAGGTAACCCAAGCAACTCCCACTCCTCCTAAACCACCAAAGCCTTCTCCTCCATATGCTTTTTTTTCATGTTGTTGGGTATTCCACCAATAATTGGTCCCAAACTTCCACATATTAAGAATGTGGTCTCTAATACTTTTCTCAACCCTAACATTCCTGAGTTCCATGTTACCTTATGCACGAACCACCCTTTTTCTTTGTGTGATAAGTATGGACATTGTTCCCATAATTGTCCCCATGTTGAAGACTTTCGTGATCCATTTCAAGTGCATTGCGAGTTAGATGTCACTCATAGTGATTCCACTTCCCTTCTACATGTGGGTTATGGCTCCACTACTTTACTAGGACAAGAAGTTTTTCAACCCGCCATCATGATTTCCCCTCTAGATGTTGAGGTGATGAATAATTCAACCCCTATCCTCTACCTATTGTCATCCATGGGATCGATACATTTGAACACTTTAGGATTTTCCTACTGTGCCACTTACAAACCTTTTTCATATGACACTTTGGTCTCATCATCAGTGTATTCTACATCCACTATTCATTTGTATCTTCTTTGTGATGATGTGTATGTGAGCCATGTCTCTCATGGTGATCATTGGTTCCATCACTCCTTGCTTCAAACCCAATAATTCAAACAAAATCCACCTTATTTCCATTACATTTGCACACAATGTTTAGGTAAGGGGGCATCCACTTTTCAAGATCCAAAAGAAGTACTTCTTCCCAACCCCCATGTCACATCTGGTAGTGTTGACTCTAATACCCCTATTACTCCACATGAAAAAGAACCTGTAGAGTCCATATCACTCTAGATCACCTTAAGAATGATCCACTTAATCATTCCTATATCTTACATCAATAACCTAGTCCCTTAGACATTATTCTTTGTCAACCATAGTGTCATATAAGTGAGTGTATTCTCATTATATCCGAAGCCACTCTTTGGTATGATGACACCATTTATGTGAACCTATAAATTAAATCTATTTGAATCATATATTTAGTGCCAAGAGAGAATGACAATCGAACATTTCCTTTCTCCAACTGTATTCATCCATTCTTTCCATAAGAAGACAACCATAAACAACAAATGACAACCATACAACCTAGTGTGTAATCACATTATGGACCAACCACCCATTTAAGTGTTTGGAATCCATTATTAATATAAATGCATATTGCATTTCCATATCATTCTATAACCATAAATACAAAATTTGTGGGAACCCATGCCCCTCCATCTCCTCGTCATTGTCTAGAGGATCTTGTGCCAGTAGGGTCAAATGCTTGAATCACTTATTTGAGCACCTGGAACATAATGACGCTCCACAAAATCATCCATCTAGGGGCATGTTGAAGCCTTGAAAATTGTTGCTTCCACATGGGGGAAAACCACCCAGTCTGGACCTTGGTTAGCAGCTCCTTTTCCATTGTGTCGATGGGGTGATATGTGATATTTTGGTGTAATGTTTGAGCTAAAAGTAATCTAATATAAATTAATTGTCACATGCATTTATCCTAATTTAAACACTATCTAATTATGACTATACCTGGGAATAATTTGAAGAATGCGATCTATAATAATGTCCAAAAGCAATTGGTAATAAAGATCATTCAATTTCAATAAGAAATGAAATCATTTAACAATAATCATTTCATATAAAAAGTTAGCTGAAACGATTGTGAAAGATATATCGCATAATAAATTATTCATGTATTCAACATAAAATATAGGCCATCATCATACATAAGTGCAATAATGTTAACCAAGATTCAAACTTTCATACATAAACAACTTGAAGAGAAATTATTGCTTGATACATAAGGAAAAAGAATTACGAGATAAAAGTACCATTTATAATAAGTCCTACTCATGTGCTTCAGCAATATTAATCTACATTCAATCCATCCAACACCATATAAGAGTGAAAAAGTGCAAGTTCAGTAGAAGATGCCAGATAAGATAAAAATAAATCATGTTCCATTCATTTCACCAAAACTTCCTCAAAGGGATAGAAGTGCATGTTTTGAAGATTGTCTCCGATAAAATTTCAAGACCCCTCTCTAAATGCATGAGAGGGGTTTAAATACCAAACTATAAAACTAAAAGTAGATTATTACAAAAATAGTTGAGGATGTTTAAAAGACCTTCCTCAATTTATGCAAAATAAAACAAAAATAGAAATGAGCATGGTGACGAATTGTTCTACATTTGATCCTTTAGATCGCAAATACCCATCATGGGCTTGATTTGTGTCGGTTGGATGATTTCATCTTTCAACTGCCCAGTGAACACGACGTCCGTCAGTGCTAGCACCATTTTCTCTATACAAGTTGTTAGTCATCGCAGGGTCATCCACTGGTTTTTCTTTTGTTGCCTATCTCCACTCTAGTTCAAGTTGTTTTACATTAGGAAGAAAACCTGAAATGGACTCTACCACAAAGTTGGCCTATGCAAATTTTCATTAATATTTTTTATAACATTGTTTGTTGTTGCTGCCGCTTTTGTTGTTTTCTTTTCTACCTATATAAGCAGAGAATCCCAGTTTTCAAATAATATTTCTTGGTGTGACTCCTCTAGTTTAGGTAGGTCGGCTTTACTCCCATCTTCTGAATTCTACCAGGTGATGAGGTCGGAGAAGTTTTTCAAGATTTCATCATATTCAAGCCTCATCTCAACAACTTGACTCGTCAATTTATCGCTTGTTTCACAATAAGAATTCCATTGCGTAATCTTCTGGCATAATAGTTCCTTTTGGTGCATCATTTGGGAGTTAAGGCCAAGCGTTTCAGTAATAAATTGATCAATTTTTGGATCATCTTTATGCAGATCAGTTATTTCTTGTATTTGTGCTTCCATATTTGCTAAGCTAGCTTAATGTTTTATTTGCATCTTCTTGAACTCTTGTTGGAGCTTAGCTAACTTTGCTTCTACTTGCTGGCCAGATTTTGCTTGTTGTAGTTGTTGTTCAAGCAATAGAAATTTATATTATTTTTCCTTAAGCAACATTTGCACCTCTATTTATTTGTTGATGGTTGTTGTAGCATAGACACCTGTAAACTGTGACAGTCTAGTAAGGTTGGTAGACAGGTCGATGGGTGAGTCTTTCTAGACAACATCCATCAGTTCATTATCAGGGGTAGTAACAACTGTAGAATCCAACTTCCTTTTCTTCCTTTGTCTTCTAACAGTTGCTTTGTGTTGTGGGTTATAAAACACATCTAGAGGGGGAATCTCCTCAATTATAAAAAAAAATTCAGAGGTGAGAGTAATAAGGACGTGCTCTACCTCTTGAGTATTTAAATTCTCCTATGCTGTAATTTCTTGCGTTGTTTTCTGTTGTGGAGTTTGCAACTCTGCCGTTTGTTCCTCTCTATGGAGCCTTTCATTAAAGTTGTCCCATTCTTCCTCTAAATAAATCACTAGGGGTTTTATTGGCTGGGTGGAGGTGGAATGGATTTTATACTATTTTCTAGCTGAAGTTTTCTCAACTGTATTTTCTGTAGATTGGGCTATATCGTTTTCCGACTCCATGCATCTTCTTTTCCAATTTTTTGATGACTTCTTTGATTCGCTGGTAGATTTCTCTTTGGATTCTTCTCTAGAATCAGTTTTAGATTTTTCTTTGGAATCTCCTTCTAGACTTACACTGGGAGTAGGCTCCCTTATTGGTTCAATCAATAATTGGTCCAATGGGACCTTTGTTAGCCTCCTTTCTCTGTACTCGTAAAAGGCTTCAAGATCTTCATGGTCACAAAGTAGTTGTCCCATATGCTTCAATTTTATGAAGGTGTTCTTCTATAAAAAGATGTCATGAAATGCATCTTCCTCATTACTAAATACTTTTATTTTTACCATGGTGGTAAAGTCTTTGACAGTGTCGAATGGGTCATATTTCCTTTCAGGGAATTTAGGTAATTGCAGAGATAACATAATATTTTATCCTTTAAATGCATGCCCCAGGTCGTGCAGTGCAAATTCTCCACACTATAAAGGGAATGTAGGCCAAACAACCTTTTTTGATTCCTTTAATGTTTTTCTCATCCCACCCTCACTAGTTGTTTGATAGGCCATCTCTATAGCCATCAATTTGTCCGGAACGTAGTAGGGGAGGACATGGGGGCGAGGTATTGCTTCCTAATACCCTGATATATGTAAATGTTTCCTCCCCAAACCATCCGGCCATTGGGAGGATATTTACCTTGGATTCTTTGGAAAACCCGGGGGCATCTCGGTTATAAGGCCATTTGTGTATAGGGAGCATAAATCCATGAATTGTTTTGTAAAAATGTGGTTGAAACTGAGATTCCCACATGTATGGTATAAGTGAATGGGAAGTGGATTTAGGAAAGTCCACTTCCATCCCATGACAGGAAATTTTGAACCAAAAAAAATTGCATCCATTACATAGACGCTCATAAAAAATCAAGAGAAAACCTTCGAAGCAACACTTGTTTTCCTTCTATAATTCACGATTGGTCTTGCTAAGTTATTAGACAAAATTTGTGCCCAATTCATTATAGTTGCATTTATGGCTACATTTATTAATGGTAGCCATTCTAGGGAGAATTTGGTACTATTTGGTTTGCCAAATAGTCTGCATAGCATGGTCGCTGCAAAACTATGAGGGGGACAAATAGACACAATATAGTACATAACATTCTTATATTTCTTGATTTTACCCTCATTATTTGACCAGGTCCAGGTGCACTCTACTGGGTCCTCCTTCTCTTTCGAAAAATTCTCAATGAACTGCTGCTTGTAGATGATTTGTGGCTCTGGTAGGTGGTACATAAGCTGTAGGTTGTCTGACGCAAAAGATCCCACAACCTCTTGGCTTCTTGTCTTGAATTCTTTGTCTAAGATGTTAGCTTCATCAATAACCCATTTAACCATGTCTGTATAAGGGATTATCTTTGGACATGTAGCTATGCGATGCAAAAATGAGGTGCTAGATTCTCTCCTATAGCCAACAAAGCCAGACAAGCCCACTAAGCAAGCTCTCTTCGCACGCGCCTTTCATTCCCGCTTCTTTCACGTTCTAAACCCACTCACGTACCACTTTCATCGGCGAAAACCGAACCCTTGGGACCTCTTCAACCCCAGGATGTGATGAGTCGACATCGAGTTGCCAAACGACTATAACCTTCGTTTCCATAATCCTTGGTTGATCTTCTTCTAGTATATTATACATGGCTTCCCACGTACAAGTTCCTCCCTCTCTATTGCATCTAGTATCCTTAAATAGAGGATTCATTTCTGATTTCTCAGAGACGACTGCCTTACCTTTCTTCACCATTGCTCCCAACAATTTTCTCTGTGGATTTTCCCTGAAGGTGAAGAACAACAACTATCGAATACACAAAGATGACAATGAATGTGAAATGGAATAATGTGGATAACTTGTAAAGGTGATAAAAGGAGTTTTATTATAACACACATAAGAAGATATCATATCACGTTAAATGGATTTTCACACATAAATGCAGTTAAATCTTACTAAATGCCCACTAATGCTTCATTATCTCTTAGCTTTTATGCTCATAAATATCTGCATCGTAAGTGAGAAGAAAGCTTCTAGGGTTGCAAGCCTTTGAATTGTGATAATGCCAATTTTGCGATTTGCGAAGCAATATCGCAGATCACAATATCACATTGTGCCTTTTCGCTTTTCTTACCTTCCCTTACATTTTTACGAGATGCGAGATGCCAGACGCTTGTTTATTGTCTCAAAACATAGCTACTTGTCATGTTTTTCATATGTAAAGACCCTTTTTAATAACCGACAGACCTAAAAATTTGTTCGGGATGTATTGAAGGAGTGGGTCCAGGTCTTGATCGCATTTCGCAATATCGACTGATGGTAATTTTGCGGTACTCTTTTAAATGCTCGAAATGTGATGCGATAAAGGTTATGATGCCATCATAGTTTCACATTTCGCTTGTTTTGAGATAACCTTTTAAGGCGGGCTCTTCATAAATACTGACATGTAATGTGAGACTTGGTTTCGATGAGAAAAGCTTTAAGACCTAGGTTATATCAAAAATATGATAGTTTGGAGGTATAAAGCATGGAGCCCTCTTTTAATCAATTTTCACTAGATTTGGTGGTTAGCAAGGTTTTGATGATGCTTAATCATGCGATACGTGGGAAGACAATAATTTAGTAGTTTTTTTGAAAAAAGGGTTTGATTCATATCTTACTTTATTCCAAAATTAAATAAGAAAAATGCCTAAATGTTAAGTTTATCTTTGGAAGGATTTTTTAAAGGGTCCCCATTTATTAATCTAATATTAACTACTACTATTAATAAATGGGGGTTTGTTGAATAACATAACAATTGGAGATTCACTTGGAAGAACCAGTTATCTCTGAGAGTTTTTTGAAATTTCTAAAAACTTCCAAAATAAAGATAGTTTTGAAAATAAAAATTACATGGAATATAAGGTAAGTAATACTTCTCATTAATAATAAAACAACATCTACTTAAATATTAGATTATCCTTTTCTCATAAGAAAGTCACTTTGCCTACATCAACCATTACTTGGTTTTAAGGATAAAAACAAGGAGGCTCTTATCGTGTCAGTTTTTGGTATACTTAGTTGTCATAGGTAGAGCATCTGCTGCCAGTAGGGGTTCATAGCCTCAACAAGGTTACCTTTTAGCTAGCAATGATTCAGTATCCCACCTAAGTTATAATGCAATTTTAGAGATAAGATAATTGTATAGTTATTGTTTTTTTTTTTTTTTCTTTTTTTCTTTTTTTTTCTTTTTTTCTGAAGTAATTCATTCTTCCTTCAAATTTTCATCCTTTTTCTCTTAAAGGACAATGTCTTGGTTTGGTGACCAAAATTCACAATGCTATTCAATTGATTTATAACTTATCTGATCAATTTGGCTCTTGATGAGACCCATTGACTTTTGATTAATATAATCTCAAGCCATTACCCTATTTTGATATGCAATATTTGTAATGTCAGTTAGTTATAATATTATGATCATGGTAAGATGGCTTTGATGATACCTCTTATCCTTTAAATTTAAGTATATTTTAGAATTACACTCTAAAAATGAAAGCTAATTAGGTGGGGAGAACCATTGGCTCCTTAAGAGCTTCTGGATGACAATTGTAGAGTTTTAAAGATGATTTTCTATAGAGATACTTTGCTTTGTTATTGATACTTTTCTTGATTGATGTAAAGGAAAGATTTGTTTCTAAAGCTAAGTTTCATCAAAGATCAGATAATTTTGGAAGAGAACAGGGAGTTTTGAAGCAATAGAACTTAAGTATATATTTCATATGTGAATATTACTTTCATAACAATCTTTACTTACACAAGCGAAAAGTCAAAATTAAAAAGAGACTATTATGTTTAAAGCCAAAAGTAAATGTTCTTCAACATGTATT
Source organism: Pinus taeda (assembly GCA_000404065.3). Lineage (NCBI taxonomy): Eukaryota > Viridiplantae > Streptophyta > Pinopsida > Pinales > Pinaceae > Pinus > Pinus taeda. Next base: position 181,688 of record APFE030541348.1, on the reverse strand, counting down.
ATTCTTTCTAAAAAAAATAAAAGGCAATAATATACAGTGAACAGAAGAGATCACCATCAATGGAAAGTATTTCTTTAAAATCTGCCCATTAATAGGTAGAGATTCTCTATTACCTGATAAATCTTGTAATAAAAAACTTGTTGGGCTTATTTTTTCCACAATTTGAAATGGGCCAAGCCACATTTGTTGGAACTTTTTATGCTTACCTTTCTCTTTGTTGGCTTTATCCCATTTCAATACTAGGTCTTGAAGTTGAAAAGATTTTGAACTTACAGAATTTGAATCAAAGGAAGCTTTTTGGCTAACTGCTGATGATGTGCATGTGTGATCCTAGCCTTTTGTTTTTCCTCTTCAAGCTTAAGGATTTGTAACTGTCTAACTTGCATAGATGAGGAAGGAGTTTGTTCAATGAATTGAACTAAGGCTAAAGAGGGAATAGCTACATTTGTAGGTAATACGACTTCTTTCCCATAGATAAAATTAAAAGGGGAAGTGCCAATGGAGGCTTTCTAAGTTATTCGATTTGCTCATAGAGCAAACATCAAAGACTTATTCCAGTTCTTATGGCTTTGGTTAATAGCTTATCTAATAATCTTAATGAGATTCTTGTATGTGTATTCAACTAACCCATTTCCTTGTGGATAATAATTAGTAGAATACTTAATCTTAAAACCTCTTTTAAGAGAAAATTCTGTCATAGCATTGCCTGAAAAATAAGATGCATTATCGAACATCAAGGCAAATAATAGGCCAAATCCGGTAATGATCAATTGATCTATGAATTCAACATTGTTTTCAGAATTGGCTACCTTGAGTGGAATTTCTTCTACCCATTTGGTGAAATAATTAGTTGTTGTAAGGATATATCTATGCTACTTAGAAGAATGAGGAATGATCTCACCTATTATTTCCAATCCCCATTGCTCGAATGGTTGGTCAATGTTGACTAGCTGTAATGGTAATGTGGGTTTCCTTTGCCTTCCAGTAGCTATCTGACAAATTTTACATCTCCTTACATAATTGAGTGCATCTTTAAATAATGTTGGCTAGTAATAGCCAGCATGCAAGATTTTATGTGTAGTAGTATCTCCTCCAATTTAGTGACCACCAGCTGTTTTGTCATGAAGTTCCTGCAACACCTTCTCTGCCTCATATTTTTCAAGACATCTAAGTAAAACCGAATCATAATTTATTCTAAACAACACATCATTAACAATTTGATAGTCTAACTTTTAATCTCAAGGTCATTTTCTTTGTGTAATTTAACTACATTAGGGTATATCCATTTCTTAAGTAAAATACGATATCAACATATCTTGATTCGGTTCCATTAAGGCTTAGCTCATAGACTTGTACATCATCACCTGGACGCTATAATGCTAATAGATTTGATGCTCCTGCCAACATCCTACAAAAGCCTTGACCTTTTACAAAGTTTGTTGGTCTGATTACGATGTCATATTCTTGCAGATCTGTAACCCAATTTGCTCTTTTCTCACTTATATCCCTTTGTATTAACAGATTTCTCACTGCTGAGAATGGTACTATTACTTTGGTGTGGGTTTTGATGAGAAAAGGTCTCAAATGTTTTATTGATTTCAAAACAACAAAAGCTTTGTTTTCAATGTCTGATTAATTCAATTCAGCTCCCTGCAAATTGGAGCAAAAGAAAGAGATTGGGGCTTCAACATTTTCTTCTTTTACTTGTGTCAAGATGGTTGCATATGATTTCTTGGAAGTGAAAGTGTATAAAATGAAATGATTTGAAAATTTTGGCGTTGCTAAAGATGGGGCATTTATAATTTATTTTTTGATCAAGTTAAAGGCTTCATGTTTTGAGTGTCCCCATTTAAACAAAGAATATTTATTTGTCATGGATTGAAGAGGTAAAACAATTCTTGAGAAGTCAGGGACAAATATTTTAACAAAATTTATCTGACCTAGAAAAGATTGCATTGATTTTTTGTCAGTAAAGGTATTTCAGAGCTTTCTCTAATTTTGTTAGGGTCAATATGAGTCCCTACTTTGGACACAATGAATCCAAGGAGCTTTCCTTCACTTAACACAAAAAAGACTTCTTGGGATTAAGAGAAATCCCATACCTTTGGTAGCATTCAAATATTTTATTAAAATAACGTAGATGATTACTGTGCTTTCTGGAATATACAGTTATATCATCTAAGTAGATTACTACTAATTTGTTTACTAAACCTTTGAAGGCTATGTCCATGACTCTCTGGAAAGTGGCACTAACATTAATTAGTCCAAATGGCATCTTTTGATAAGCATAAATGCCCCATTTTATCGTGAATGTAGTTTTCAGCTAGTCATCTGGATGCACTAAGATCTTATTATAACCTGACAATCCATCTATGAAAGACATTAGTTCTGAGCCCGCAACCGATTGTAATATCTATTCCATAGGAGGCGATGAGAAATTTTCCTTTTAGCAAGATTTTTTTAGGTTACTGCAATATATACATATCCGAATATCGTTGTTCGTTTTCTTGATTAGGACAATATTTGAGACCCACTGGGAATGTATGACAGGGGAAATAATCTTGGCTTTCAATGGTTTATTCAATTAAGATTTAATTTGACTTTCTAAATTAGGATGGATCTTCCTTAATTTCTGCTAAATAGGTCTTTCATCAGATGTCATGGGAATAGTATGTTGAATAACATAGGTGTCATATGTCTTAAGATCTTCATAGTTCCATGCTAAGACATTTTTGTACCTCTTCAACAAACCTATAAAGGTTGATTTTTTGTTTGACAAAAGTCTAAGACCTAGATTAATATTTTGAGGTTTTAGGTCAGTACTAAGGTTAATCAATTCAAACCTCAGAGTTGAACTCTAAAGTTTTGAATTGATGGGTCGTTTAAATCTACCTTTGAGGGCATATAAATGTTCCAACTTAACTACAGATTTTGCTATAGTGTTATTGTCTGCTTCTTGTCTAAGTTAGTTATCATGCTGGTCTTCATCAACTATTTGGTCATCATAAGAGCCTTCTGAAGTTAGTAAGCTTATGATATCCATATTGTTATTAAATAATCTCCAACTGGTGATATTATCGGGAATAAATGGCCCAAAAATCAATTCAATGGAAAATCGACCAGGGCTATAATCCTCTAGTGGAATAAGCTTGGAAGCAACATTAGATAGAGGATTGGCACTAGCATTTTGGAGTCTTGGCATAGGGGAAATATTAAACGCTGTAAAGTGAGAGGCCAGGTCTTAGACTAACGATCTATAGTGTTTCAAATGTCCTGACAAATAGTGTATAGTATTTCTCACCTGCTTTATTACAATTTATGAATCTCCAAATACTTGGAGGTGCTTGATATTAAGGCTAATATCCTTATACAAACCTTGAACTAGTGCTTCATATTTAGCAGTGTTGTTTGTACAATCAAATTCAATCTACATGCTAACATAGTATTTTCCCCCTATGGGATAACTAATATGCATCCTGCTCCTGCTCCATCAATGGATTTAGATCTATCAAAAAATAATTTCCAAAATAAAGAGCTAACTACAAGTTTATCTACAAAATTTACGCTTAGAAGTGTCTGTTCGAGAAAAAAAATTCAACTTGAGATGCAATAGAGTTTTCTAAGAAAGGTGAAGTGTAAGCGTTGAAATTTCCTATAAATGATTCTACTGAGTAGTTTCTGATGATATTGTTACTATATGCGACTGGTTCATTTTCTCCTTCTAGCTGTGTGACTATGTGCTTTTGATGTTTCTCGCGATCAACCCTTATTTGATTTGGCTTGCCATTATAGGGAAGCCAAATGTGAAACCAATCAGTTGCAAAATATCCATGAAGTTTTTCTGACCAGTATCTACTAAGGATTAAGTCATAGAACTCAGAAATATCAGCTACAAGTATGTCAATTACTTGAAAAACTTTAGGATTTGATGAAAGTCTGATGGTTACTTGGTTAAGTTCCCCAACAAATTTGACTTGAGATCGATCTAAATGTACTATACGCACAACATATTTTTGAGGCTGAACATTCAACTTTGCATAAACTGTTCTAGGTAATATGTTAGATGAAGCTCTTGAATCAACTAAAGAGTTGTGTAAATTCTTATTAAAGAATTCAAAAGTAAGGAGAAATGGAGGAGTGTGAGATTTAGATCTTCCTCCAATTACAGCGATGTTCGTTGCATCAATCTTATTTAAAGAGGTGCTAGGGGGCCTTCTCATTTCTTGGGCGGCTTGTGAGATCACAGCGGCAGGAAGCAGTGCAGTAGGTACTGCTTTGAGTTCCTTAAGGAGTAGCGTTTGTTGATGCTTCAATTTGCTAAGCTTATGAAAGGTGATGTTTTACCTAGTTTTCTTCATATCATCAACAATATTATATTCCATTTCATCATAAACTATCAGAGTTTTAGGTGAAGGTGAAGAATCCAATTAAGTGGAGTAGTTTGAGTGGATTTTGGTGAAGATGTATTACCTATTGTTTTGTCCTTGGGAGTTGGCATTGAAGTCTTCTGCTTTGAATTTATTTGTGACAAATCAACAGGGTTTTTACTTTGGGTAGCGACAAGCAATGCTTCTTGAGTTTCCTCATTGGGAAGGATAAAGTCCTACATTCCTTGTAAATTTTCCACTTCTTCATCATCCTTTTGTTCTTCGGTTGTTGAAACTTCATCCTCCTCTTCATATAATTCGACATTTGATATATTATTTGGAGTTTTAGGATCAGCAGGGGAATTCCTTTTAAATGGTCTAAAACATTTCTTAGAGGAAGTCTTTGCTACCTATTTTTTGATATCAACCATTTTGTTAGACATGGTTTTGAGGACTTTATGTAACCCTTCAAGATCAAAAGGATCCTTTGGTGGTTTCTTCTTAGATTCATCCCTAAAAATCACTTTCTTAGATTTTGGTTCTTCTAATGTGTTTTGCTTTTCTATAGCTAGAATGCATCTTTCGATAGCTATTGCCTCTTTCATATTTTCTGCCAAATTTGGTTTGGCAGCTCTATCAATGAAAATATTTGTGTTTGAAGGTAGAGCATAAATATACCACTCATTTTGGACCTAATTGATGGGTTTAGACACCTTTGGTATCTTATTCAATAATTTATTGAAGCGAGAGTTGAAGTCCTTAATGGGTTCTTTCGATTCTGATTTCAAACTGGACATATCATTGATTAGGGTAGTTGTGGATCTATCATCTCCAAATTTAGTTTAAAACTGCTCTTGGAAAGCATCCCAACTATTAATAGAACTTGATTTTAATGAGAAGTACCATGATCCTGCTGCTCCCTATAAAGTGTATGGAAATAATATTACAACTATGTCTTCTTCCACTACTTCATTCAAGTTAATGGACAACATGAAATTGTTCATATGTTCCTCAACAAGTAGACCATTATTAGGATTGAATTTGGGTAACCATTTCTATGGATGAGCTAGCAATTGATGTAAAGGCCCAACCATCTTAACATCTCCTCGGTTTTTCCATGGCCTTGGAGGATTTTGTGCCATTGTTGGTATGTGAGTAGGAGAAGGTGTAGCAGTGGTTGAAGGTGATTGGGTAGAGGAAGATGTAGTTCCTATACTTGTGTAAATCACGATTTGGAGTGGCGAGGCAGATGAATGATCTTGTGATGTTATTGATGGAATGAATGAAGATGAAGATTGAGCTGATGAAAGAACCTCGTTGTGAGATTCGAATTGTGTTTTCTTATCTTTCTTACAAATTGTCAGAGGGAATTCGAATAGAGGGATTCCAAGCTTTTCAGTCTGTGCTCTAGTTAAATGTTGAGATAACTTGGATAACACTATCTTGGGTAAACTGAGAGGTGACACTATCTTTGGATAAGTCATATTCTTTGTGAGATAAAAAAATCCCCTGTAATTTATGAATCAAAGATTGGACTTCAGGGGCTTCAGTAGAAGAAGAATGATTTGGATTTTTTGGGATTTCAGCAGTGCGTTCTATGATTTGCTTTGCAACTTCTCGCTTAGGATTAGGGGATTTGGAATGATTTCAAGAAGTTGGATGTGATGGTGAGGGAGTTTTAATCTTAGAATGGCCTGTTGATTTGGATTTACTTGCCATTCATAGTCTTGCCCTCCTAGTGCCAAAATGTTGAAGCCTCGAAAATCATTGCTTCGACATGGGGGAAAACCACCTAGTCTAGACCTTGGTTAGTAGCTCCTTTTTCGTTGGTAGTGGCTCCGACTGGGGATAATGGGACTAGTTTCCCAATATAATTTATGATTGTGTCGATGGGGTGATATGTGACATTTTGTAGTAATGTTTGAGCTAAAAGTAATCTAATCTATATTACTTATCACATGCATTTATCCTAATTTAAACACTATCTAATTAGGAATATACTTGGGAATAATTTGAAGTACGTGGTCTAAAATAATGTCCAAAAAGCAATTGGTAATAAAGATCATTCAATTGCAATAAGAATTGAAATCGTTTAACAATTATCGTTTTGTATAAAAAGTTAGCCGAAACGATTGTGAAAGATATATCACATAAGAAATTATTCATGCATTGAGCATAAAATATAGGCCATCATCATACAAAAGTGCAATAATTCTAACTAAGATTCAAACTTTCATACATAAACAACTTGAAGAGAAATTATTGCTTGATACATAAGTAAAAATAATTATGAGATAAAATTACCATTTATAATAAGTCTTACTCATGTGCTTCAGTAATATTGATCTACTTTCAATCCATCCAACACCATCTAAGAGTACAAAAGTGCATTTTCAGTAGAAGATGCTAGATAAGATAAAAATAAATCATGTTCCATTCATTTCACTAGAACTTCCTCAAAAGGACATAAGTGCATGTTTTGAATATTGTTTCTAATAAAATTTTAGGACCTCTCTCTAAATGCATGAGAGGAGTTTAAATACTAAACTATAAAACTAAAAATAGATTATCACAAAAATAGTTGAGGAGGTTTAAACGACCTTCCTCAAATTATGAAAAATAAAACAAAACTAGAAATGAGCATGGTGACTGACTGTTATACATTCGATCCTCTAGATCACAAATGTTCATCATGGGATTGAGTTGTGTCGGTTAGCCAATTTCAGCTATCAACTTCCCAGTGAACACATCATTGATCAGTGCTGGCACGATTTTCTCCATAGAAGTGGTTAGGCATTGCAGGGTCATCCAATGGCTATGAGGTTTCACTAAATGTCACCAATATGCTTCCCAGTTTAACTTGGTCATTTGTCTAATTGCTTCTGCTTTTTCTTTTGTTGCCTATCTCCGCTGTAGTTCAAGCTATTTTACATTAGGAAGAAAACCCAGAATGGACTCTACCAGAAGGTTGGCACTATGTAAATTTTCATTAATATTTTTGATAACATTGTTTGTTGGTGTTGTCGCATCTGTTGTTGCCTTTTCTACCTGTATAAGTAGAGAATCCCAGTTTCCAAATAAGATTTCTTTGTGTCACTCCTATAGTTTAGGAAAGTCAGATTTTCTCCCATTTTCTGAATTCTACCAGGTGATGAAGTCAGAGACTTTTATCAAGATTTCATCATATTCAAGCCTCATTTCAACGACTTGACTCATCAATTTGTCACTTGTTTCACAACAAGAATTCCATTGTGAAATCTTTTGGCATAATAGTTCCTTTTGGTGCATCAATTGGGAGTTAAGGCCAAGCACTTCAGTAATAAACTGATTAATTTTTGGATCATCTTTATGTAGATCAGTTATTCCTTGTATTTTTTCTTCCTTCTCTACTAATTTGGCTTGATGTTTTATTTACATATGCTCAAACTCTTGTTGGAGCTTAGCTAACTATGTCTCTACTTGCTGGTTAGATTTTGCTTGCTATAGTTGTTTTTCAAGTGACAAAATTTTATCTTATTTTTCCTTAATCAACATTTTTACCTATGTTTCTTTGTCAATGGTCATTTAAGCATAAGCATCTGCAAACTGTGACAGTCTATTAAGGTTGGCGGATAGGTCAATGGGTGAGTCTTTATAGACAACATCCATCAGTTCATTATCAGGGGTATTGACAACTATAGAATCCAACTTGCTTTTCTTCCTTTGCCTTTTAACAAATTCTTTGTATTGTGGGCTATAAAACACATCTAGAGGGGGAATCTCCTCAATTCTCAAAACAATTCCAAAGGTGGGAGTAATAGGGATGTGTTCTACCTCTTGAGTATTTAAATTCTCCTCTGCTGTAATTTATTGAGTTGTTTTCTATTGTGGAGTTTGAAACTCTGGCGTTTGTTCCTCCATATGGATACTTTTATTAAAGTTATCTCATTCTTCCTCTAAATCAATCACTACAGTTTTTATTGGTTGGGTGGAAGTGGAATGGATTTCAACCTATTTGCTAGCTGAAGTTTGCTCAACTATCTTTTCTGTAGATTGGGTTGTATCTTTTTTCGACTCCCTCCTTCTGCTTTTCCCATTTTGTGATGAATTCTCTGACTCCTTGGTAGATTTCTCCTAGGATTATGCTCCAAAATTAGTTTTAGAATTTTCTTTGGAATCTCCTTCTAGACTTGCACTAGGAGTAGGCTCCCTTATTGGTTTAATCAATAATTGGTCCAATGGGACCTTCGTTAGCCTCTTTTGTACTCGTAAAATGCTTCAAGATATTAACGGTAAAAAGTAATTGTGCCATATGCTTCAATTTTCTGAAGGTGTTCTTCTATAAAAATATGTCATCAAATGCATCTTCCTCATTATTCAAATACTTTTATTTTTACCATGGTGGTAAAGTCTTTGACAATGCCGAATGGGTAATATTTCCTTCCATGGAATTTAGGTAATTGCAGAGATAACATAATCTATGCTTCTTTAAATGCATGCCCCAAGTTGTGCAGTGCAAATGCTCCACACTGTAAAGGGAATGTAGGCCAAATGACCTTTTTTTCTTCCTTTAATGGTTTTCTCATCCCACCCTCACTAGCTGTTTGATAGGCTATCTTTCTAGCCATCAATGTGTCCAGAATATAGTAGGGGAGGACATGGGGGGAGGTAATACTACCAAATATCCTAATATACATAAATATTTCCTTCCCAAACCATATGGCCACTGGGAGGATATCTACCTTGGCTTTTTTGGAAAACCTGGGGGCATCTCGGTTATAAAGCCATTTGTGGATAAGGAGCATAATTCTGCAACAAATTTTGTAAAAATGTGGTTGAAATCGAGATTCCTGCATGTCTTTATGGTATATGTGAATGGGAAGTGGATTTTGGATAGTTCACTTCCATCCCATGACAGGAAATTTTGAGCCCAAACAAATTGTGTCCATTACATAGGCGCCCATAAAAAATGGAGGGTAAAACCTTCGAAGCAACGCTTCTTTTCCTTCTATACTTCATTACTGTTCTTGTTAAGTTATCAAAAAAAATTTGTGCCCAATTCATTTTAGTTGCGTTTACAACTGCATCTATTAATGGTAGCAATTCTGGGGAGAATTTATTACTATCAGGTTTTCCAAATAGTCTACATAGCATTGCCACCGCAAAACTATGACAGGGACAAATAGATGCAGTAGAGTACATACCATTCTTGTCTTTATTGATTTTTCCCTCATTATTTGACCAAGTCTGGGTGCATTCTGCTAGGTCCTCATTATCTTTGGAAAACATCTCGACGAATTGCTTTTTGTAGATGACTTGTGGCTTTGGTAGGTGGTACAAAAGCTGCAGTTTGTCTAGCGTAAAAGATCCTACAACCTCTTGGCTTCTTGTCTTGAATTATCTATATGAGATGTCGGCTTCATTAATAACCCATTTAACCATGTCTGTATAAGGGATTATCTTTGGACGCGTAACTATGCGATGCAAAAATGAGCATGCTGTCTCAAACTTGGAGACGTCTAAGGAATCACATCTGTCAACTATAACCTTCGTTTCTAGAATCCTTGGTTTATTTTCTTCCAGTATATTATATATGGCTTCCCATGTAGAGGTTCCTCCCCCTCTACCACATGTAGTATCCATAAATAGAGGAGTCATTTCTGATTTCTCAGAGATGACTGCCTTACCTTTCTTCACCATTGCTCCCAACGATTTGCTCTGTGGATTTTTCATGGAAGTGTAGAACAACAACTATCAGATACACAAAGATGACAATGAATGTGAAATGAAATAATGCAGATAATTTGTAAAGGTGTAAAAGGAATTTTATTAGAACGCACGTAAGAAGATATCATATCATGTTAAATGGATTTTCACACATAAATGCAGTTAACTCTTACTAAATGCCCACTAATGCTTCGTTATCTCTTAGCTTTAATGCTCATAAATGTTTATGTCGTAAGTTAGGAAGAAAGTTTCTAGCGTGGCAAGCCTTTGAATTGCGATAATGATGATTTTTTTATTCGCGAAGCAATATCGCAGATCGTAATATCACATTATGCCTTTTCAACTTTATTACCTTCCCTTACATTTTTGCAAGATGCGAGATTCAAGCCACTCATTTATTATCTCAAAACATAGCTACTTGTTAGGTTTTTCCTATGTAAAGAACTTTTTTAATAAGCGACATACCTAAATGTTTGTTTGTGATGTATTGAAGGAGTAGGTCTGGGTTTTGATCGCATTTCACAATATTGACTGATGGTAAGTTTGTGGTGCTCTTTTAAATGTTTGAAATGTGATGCGATAAAGTTTATGATGCCATCATAGTTTCATATATTGCTTGTTCTGAGATAACCTTTTAAGGCAGGCTCTTCATAAATAGTGATATGCAATGTGAGACTTGGTTTCAACGAGAAAATATTTAGGACCTAGGTTATATAAAAAATATAATAGTTTCAAGGTGTAAAGCGTGGAGTCCGCTTTTAATCATTTTTCACTAGGTTTGGTGGGTTAGCAAGGTTTTGATGATGCTTAATCATGTGATATGTGGGAAGGCAAGCATTTAGTAGTTCTTTTGAAAAAGGGTTTTGATTGATATCTTACTTTATTCCAAAAATAAATAAGGAAAATGCTAAATGCTAAATGCTAAATTTATTTTTGGAAGGATTTTTTAAAGGGTCCCCATTTATTAATGTAATATTAACTACTTATCAATAAATGGGGGTTTGTTGAATAGCACAACAGGACATCATTCCCACCTATGGTCCCCTCCATCACATATTCTTGGGAGAAGTATCTCATGCTTGGGAGCATGATGGTGCCCCTAGCCACCTTCTCACTTGATCAACATAAGTCTCTGCCGAGACCCCAATGATGAAGATATGGTTGATTATCCTCTCGTTCCTTGGATATTTTTTCCTACCAGCTTCTTTTGGTGAGCCATATACATATCTCATATTGTAGATTCTTGATACCATATCTTCAAATATTCTTCTCTATGTGATACCCGAATTACCACCTGGTCCCCATGATCCTAGACCTTCTCTAGTAGTTCATTCCTATAATTCTTTCTTACCTTGATTCTTCACCAGGAATCATCCTTCCATGAATCATTAAGGACAATTTAGATAATTAAGGTCACCTACCTAAAAATCACAGATCTAGATTCTGACGGTCAGTTTGTCTACTACGAGCTTGTCACGTTTTAGGGCCTCCTCCTCCTCTCCAAATTATCTAATACCTCAATGTGCAAATGAATTGGAATTGGCGACAAGAAGGCCTTTTATAGGAACAACCATATTTTTTTCCATTGTCCATTACAAGAAAATTGTAGCTCATTTTAATGAACCATTAGCACCATTAGAAAGTTCTCACTGAGCACTATAATGAGTCTCTCTTCATTTTTGGTAATTCGAAACTTCTCCACTAGTCCACTTTTTCCATGAGATCTTATTTTGCCACCTATTAAAGTTAAATATTTTCTTATGAGTTATATGCACTTTGGTACCACAATTCCCTTGTGCTTGTTAACTTATGTGTCAAGTTTCAACATCAGTAACCATTATTTATTCGTGTTTTTATGGTCCCCTTTAGGCCTCTCCCACGTGGGAGCATCATAGAGTCACCATTGTTGAGAGCATTAGAAATGAGTCACCCTTGAATCCATGGAGCCTATTCAGAGTCCCAATGAGTCCAATTATAGTAAATTTATCCCATTTTACTCACACTTGGCCTCCATCTATTTTGATGTTTCTTTGAAAATCCTTTGTTTGAGTAATTGACCATCCCCTCTGGAATCAAGTCAATCACTTCCATTTCAACCATGCATATTATCTTATCAAAAGGGAAGTCATGAGACTATCACTAATATTATTCCTCCATCATCATCCCTGTTGTCAATCCGTCAGTCACATTACTGTATCCCTCATGCATTTTTTGAGGAATCATCATTGCCTCAACTATGGCGGGCCCTCTTCTGTCAACTTCAACATCTATTTTCCAGGAGAGTGGTCTAGAGAGAAGTGTAACTTTGTTCCATCCTTCATCCCCATTTAGTACCTCAAGTCAAGAAAAGGGAATCATCATTTCTCTCTGACTTGGTTGTTTCTCGTGTGCTTGACTTTATCTCATTATCGCATAGTCGAGAATTGAACACTTGATGGTCTAGTGATCCAATAGATTGTACCAAAATTTCCTAGGTGTGTGTCATATGTTCCAAAACTCATGAGGGGGTGGACCTTTAGTTAGCCCCCCAAATTCCTGGATGACAGTAGATTATGGTCTAGCCTCAAATGTTGTTTTGTTGATTTCACTGGCTCATTTCCACTGATTGCATAATTCATAATATGCATGTCTCCTTTAAATAGTCCATTCAGGTCTTTAGAGCCCTTTCCTATTCAATAGGGCTTATTTGGATGTGATCTTCCCCTTATTCTCAGTTGAGGGTGGCGGGGAAAAGTATGTCTCATGTACCAAAAACAACAATTATTATTGTATCTAGTAGTGGCCTCTATTTTTCAAGAACATTATGTATATGGGACTCATTGTATCATTGTATCACTTTCTGACCCGTTGATGCTAACATATCATGTATAATGTACTTGTTTCTTAGACCTTAATTACTTAGCACATCATTATTATTTTTACTCATTTACCTCAGTGGGTATGCGTATTCCTCCCCTACCTCATTTGAGATTATATACTTACCAATCAAACAAGACTTACATCAGACAGGTACGTCTCGACCCCTCCATTCTGAATCATTCCTTACCTTGATTAATCTCTCTCTCTCTCTCTCTCTCTCTCTCTCTCTCTCTCTCCTTTGGTGTAAAGTGAAAGTGAAACCTACAATGTATTCGAGTCATACAATTTTCTCTTGACACTCTTATGTTGGAATCTGTTATCACCCAAAAAATGTTCACCTAGCCATTTCTTACTAGGTTTCTCAAAATACACCATGTAGGATGAATTTTACCATGCTGAAGCCCGCTTTCACCATAGGAAATAATTTAGTGAACCGTTTTCCTAAATTATTTCTCATTAAAATCCAAAAACTTGATGAGAATAATTAAGTAAATCATTATTTATTTAATATTCTCTAGAAATAATTATTAAATAATTATTTATTTTATATTCTTTAGAAATTATTATGAAATCATTATTTGATGATTATTTCTTCTCACTTTTGACATAATCACCTTGGAATAATTAAATAAATCATTAATTATTTATTATTCCTTATTTATCCCTTATTTTCTTTACAAGATAATTGTTAAATCATTATTTAATAATTATTTCAATTCATATTTGTCTTAGTTCTCACAAAGTGATTAATAGCTCATCTTTATTTGTTAATTATTTAAACCACTTTTTAAATAAATATATTTGACCATTTTGAATATATTTTCCCTCTCAAAAAATATAATAAAGTATTCATAGTGGCTAGATTTTGATTTAGTCAATAATATTTTATTATTTCTAATTCTCGGTTTGTTCCAATATTTTGTTATAAAGAGATTGGTTTCTCTACATTCTTCACCATGACCATTTTCATCATATACATTATCATCTCATAGAACTTGAGCTCTCACTTGAGTTCAATCATCCTTTGTTTTCTTTTTTACCCATTTCATACCACATAATGAGAGAGAAGCACATTGCTGAATTGCAAGGTTAAGAAGGTCCCATCCCACGGAGGGGGATCTACAGATCCAATTATGTAATCACTCCTCACTAGGTGTATTATTATTTATTAATCACTCCATTGGGTTGTTGCACTTATATTTCTTTTTTTATATGTTTCTATTCATATGCTATATTTTTTTGAAGGGCTTTTTTAATGTTTTGTTGCAAATATGAAGCATAAACACAACCATCTTTTATTATTAGGGTTATAAGTCAACTATAACTTATGTGAAGGTATTTTTGCTCACTTGCATAAATAATTCATACTAACATGTACAACAAGTACAAATATTTACATAATATCTTTTTCTATACCAAGATTTACTTATTCATGTGACAAAGTAGAACTATGAGTCTTTGCGTTAACCGATTGCTTGAAGCAATTTTGTAGGTCATACAACTTTTCTAATGACACAAAACCCTTGGACATGGGATTTCCTTTTCTTTTTGAGCTAAACCCTACAAGTCTTTCTTCTGCTCATTGTCATCGATAGTTGCATCCTTGAAGATGTCAGCTTTTACCATGAAATCCGGTATCTACTGACCATCATTAAAAATGAAAAAGTTAGTTATGTTATCATGAATAGATGGCCTATAAATAATTTCAACAGAAAACCCATCCCTTAATGGTGACAACCAAGTAGTAGCATTTTCTATTGTATCATCAATGACATTGTGAATTTGAGGAAAATAAATAATATTTAAAGCTTAGAATTGTGAAATTAAATGCCTTACCTCTTTTTGATAATTTCTAAGATTAGGTGACACACAGTGTATCATATTCCATACATGTCATACGATGATTTTAGAGTGACCTATTTCTTTGAGTACTTCAACTTTGAGGTCGATGGTCTTCTTCAAACCCAAAATGAGTGTCTCATATTTAACAACATTGTTAATGCACTGAAATTCCAAGCGGCAAGAGATCATATGTTTTTTGTATTGTAGGTCTATCAAAATGCAACCATCTTTGTATCCCTCATGTGTTTTCAAGCCTTCAGAGTACAATATCCAAATATTAGCGATATTAGGGCTATGTTGTATACCACTACTATTTACATCTATTGTACAAAAGTCATTTTCACTAGTTTTATTTCGAGGAAGGAGTTCCAACTATGTATCTAGTAGGATAGGTGAAGGTTGTGCTAAATAACACTTGTGATCAACTTCCAGAAAATAGTTTCCAAAAATAACATCTACAAAGCCCATTGGTTCATCTTTCCCTCAAGTTGTGTCATGATGTGTTTCATGTTAGGCTTGCTTCCCATTCAAATCTGGTTATTTATGCCCTTATATAGAAGCCATATATGTGTCTAGACAGTTCAACAATACCCTTGTAACTTGTTCAACTAATCTCTACTCAATAGTAAATTATAGGCTTCAGGAATGTCCACAATTAGAATGTTTATGCACTGGTGAAGTCTATGGTCAGATGATAAGTAAATGATAACATTGTTTAGTTAACTAATGTCTTGGACAAAAAATTTGTATGGAAATATGATCCACACATTGGTTTTATCCCATTTACCATTTATTTTGTTAGTGACAGATTATGGCATAGCATTCACATATACACCAAAATCAACCAAACAATTATGGAAATTATAATTAGAGATTTCAAAAGTTATAATAAATAGAGCATAGAGAGTGTTATAATTCAAATTAACAACATTAACTACAAATTGAATAATATTGTGAGAGTTACCAAACATTACCTAGGAAGCAAAAACTTGATTACCTGTCGAAGAGTACAATGAGAGTGCCTGGATAGTCAGTTCTCACTGACCCATTAGTTTGAGAGCTCAAAGATTGAAATGTTGGATTGAGGTCTTTACATATCATCAATAATTTTCTAATCGAGACTTTCCATTTTAACGGGATGTGTTGACGGATCAGATGGTGTAGCTTTATTCAACGTTATAGGAGTTTTGGATTTGTTCTTGTTTTCAGTGGAAGTGCTCTTGGAAGAAGGAGCACTTCCATACTTGTTCTATGAATTCTAAGATGGATTAGGAGGTGGTAGAATTATACACAACAAGTGATTCTTAGGTTCCTACTCAGCAACAAGCCCCTTACTCCTCAAATTATAATGGGTAGTTGATTGTTTGGGAGGAGCTTCACTCATTGACAGGTGACCAACATTCTTCTTCTCATTGTTGTATATAATATTAAACATATTCATTGAGTTTCCAACACCCAAAATTTCTTCAGCTGCAACAAATTCATTTTATTTTTCACTTTACTCAGGTTGTTCTTCTGCTAACAAGGTATGAACCATATTAGCCATCATAGTTTCATATTGTGATTCCATTGTGGACATGCCTTTTCTAAATGCTTATCTTGATGAAAAGTGAAAAATATATCCATGCCTAAACTTTCAACATTGAACACCACATTACAACAATGAGCAGATTTGGTCGGATAAGAGTTATTATTATTTTTAAAGAAAGGCAACCTAAAATATTTATTGTTTCTAGTGGATACCAAAATTAATCTTCTCTTTAACTCTCATACTTCATTTTTGAATAAATTCAAAGATTTGGTAAAGATTTCCATATAAAAAAAGTATTTCTCCTTAGCTTTGCTGGAAGAGGCTTGGGTTATTTTAACAATTTCCTTGGAGTCTTTGGGATCATTAGTCTCTTCAATGACTACAATAGAATGCAAATATTTGCCAATAGCAAGAGCTTCTACAAAGTTTAAGGACAAAGTGCCCTAGGAGCTCTTTTGAAAAACACAGAATTGTTAAATGGAAACATAGTTGTATAATAATCTTTAGTGATTTTATCATGTGGTTTACATCATGTTGAAAATAGCAACAAGAAATGATAAAAATAGAATCCAGAAATTCCAATTTTAATTTTTCCTTGAATTAAAATTGTGAATTAAAATCGAACTTAGTCTCACCAACTACTTGGAAATAATTAATTAATTGGATAAATTCAAGTTAGAAGTCTTTCTGTAGTCATGCAACAATTATCCCTTAAATCAAGGAGATTATCCCTTAATTGAGGACATAAGATTGAGTTATATTTGAGTTGTAATTAGTTAACTTAGTTTTTGAGTTAAGTCCAATTACAATAGTTCCAAACCATTTGAGGAACTAATTGTGAGTTATCAGTCAGTTGATGCATGCATGCACTCAACTAATGTACTCTACATAACTAAAGATTCCCTCATTAGAAACTCATGCATGTCTATTCTGAGAAAGGCCCAGTTGAGCTAAATGTCAAGAACAGTGTGTTATTAGTTGCATCTATTTTCCTAAAAAGGAAACTCATGCATGAGGTCAAGGTAAGGTTCCTTGAGGATTGCACAGTTCATACAAGGTGTGAGTTCAGTGTGAGATTAGTTTTCCACTTGGTTGGAGAAGATCATCCTAGAGGAAGAGCGTAAGGAAATATGAGCTTGGAGGGTAGAGGAGAAGGATTATGAGAAGCTTTCATTTCCTGTGAGAATCTGTGAGGATTATACTGAGAGTTGGATACCTGTGAGAGCTAAGGTTTTGTATACTTCCTATGTATTTCCACCTTGTATGATAATACATATAGTGGGGTTTTTAGCTGAGGCTTTCCCCAAAGTATTTTCATGTGTCTTGAATGATTGATTCATCTTCTTTTGGTTATATTGTTTAGCTTGGTTCAACTCGATATTTGAGCTTCTGCAAAGAAAATTTATAGTAGAAGTAGGTTATAGTATTTTTCTTTGGTTATATTGCATTATCAGGTTAATCTATAGTCAAATTTTCTACATAGTCTTAGAGCGAGATTTGTAGAGAATTTGCAAAATTTCTACATGGTATTAGAGCCAAGTTTATCGGAGCTATGAACAGTATACAGAGAAGAGAATCTGAAGTTTGAAGTTCGTGGTTGCTGGTACAAATCGAATTCATATCATACTTCGATCGAGATGGGACATTATGCGACTAAATTCCCATCGAAGAAGTCCAAGAAGGCATCCTCAGAAGGATTTAAAGGTGAGGCATTAGCCTCTCAGTTTGAAATGGAATTTACCCTCATTGCATGCTTGGTGCCATCAATGTTGGGTTGTGTCTGGTATATTAATAGTGGAGCCTCATTCCACATGACTGGCGATAAACGTTTATTCAGTACCTTGGAGGAGAAAGACCTCAAGATGCACATAGAGATGGGTGATGATGGAAAGTGTAGTGTTTCAGGAGTGGGCACAGTTTCTTTTTAGAGGGAGCATGGAGCTCATATCACCTTGACAAATGTGAATTATGTGCTTGGACTGAAGAAGAACTTGGTATCGGTCGCGATGTTGGAGAACAAAGGCTAGGATGTTGTCTTTAGTAAGGGAAAGGATTTCCTTAGACACATCACCACGAGATAGGTGAAATAGATCGGTTAATGAGTTAAGAACCTGTATGCTCTAGAGGTTCAAGATGCATGCAAAGCCTTGACGAGCAAGGCAAATGTTAGAGAGTAGGTGGTTGAGAGGGAGAGTAAATTACCTCTCAACATGTAGTCCTAGAAGAAGTCTCAGACAATTGTAGAGGAGCCACAACTAGCAGGATCACATGTAGCCATACCTCCAGGTGTGAATTGGGGCGATGTGAAGTAATAGTCCCACAAAGGCTGAAATTGGGTAGGGTCCATTGAGAGGTTTTATCTCATGGATTGTACCTTGCTATTAGAGCCCAAAGTACATAGTAGCGGGAGGAATCAATGGGATTGATGTAGTCAGAGATGAAAGTGACAGAGTCTAGAGCAATCAGATACTGAAGAGCACAGAGAAGGATTGACAATAGCGCAGAAAGGCAGAGTCAGCCGAAGCGCAAAGTTTTCAGTTGACAGAGGCAATAATAGTCAGAGACTTTGATGACAGATGCATCATACTGATTCAGGTTAGATATTTTTTTTTGTTTTTGGAGTTGTTGGAGCAACAACACTAGAGAGAAGTGTTGCATACATAAAATTCCAAAGGTTCATGATCAGGAGTTGAATTCCTTTCTTGTTGAGAGGGAGTGTTGAAAATAGCAACAAGAAATGATAAAAATAGAATCCAGAAATTCCAATTTTAATTTGTCCTTGAATTAAAATCAAATTTAGTCTCACCAGCTCCTTGGAAATAATTAATTAGTTCATTATGGATTAATTAGTTGGAGAAATTCATGTTAGAAGTCTTTTTTCATTCGTGCAACAGTTATCCCTTAAATTAAGGGGATTATCCCTTAATTAAGGAGATAAGATTGAGTTATATTTGAGTTGTAATTAGTTAACTCAGTTTACTGAGTTAAGTCTAGTTAAATTAGTTCCAAACTGTTTGAGGAACTAATTTGAGTTATCAGTTAGTTGATGCATGCATGCACTCAACCAGTGTACTCCAGATAACTGAAGATTCCCTCATCAGAAACTCATGCATGTCTATTATGAGAAAGACCCAGTTGAGCTAAATGTCAAGGACAATGTACTATTAGTTGCATGTGTTTTTCTATAAAGGAAACTCATGCATGCAGTGAAGCTAGGGTTCCTTGAGGATTCTGCAGTTCATACAGGGTGTGAGATCAGTGTGTGAGATCAGTTTTTCTCTTGGTTAGAGAATATCATCCTAGAGGAACAACACAAGGAAACAAGCGCTTGGCAGGTAGAGGAGAAGGCTTGTGAGAAGATTTGATTTCCTGTGAGCATCTGTGAGGATTGTACTGAGAGCTGGCTAGCTATGAGAGCTAAGGATTTCTATAATTCCTATGTATTTCCACCTTATATGATAATAAACATAGTGGTGTTTTTAGTTGAGGCTTTCCCTGAAGTATTTTCATGTGTCTTGAATGATTGATTCTTCTTCTTTTGGTTATATTGTTCCACTCGGTTCAGCTCGCTCTTTAAGCTTCCACAAAGCAAATTGATAGAAGAAGTAGGTTATAGTATTTTGCTTTGGTTATATTGAATTTCAGGTTAATAACATTCCAAGAGTTTTATCATTAGCAATTTTTTCCATAAATAGCTTCTTAAATTCCTTCTAGCTATGGATTGAATATTGTGATACCATACATGTTCTATCATGCCCCTACACTGGCAGTACTCTTCCAACTGCACTATAGGAGGTGTGGCACCACCGAACACTTTCTTTTTAATAATACTCATGATTGTGGACTATGCCTACTTTCTATACTTAGTTTATTTTTCAATTTTCCTAATTATACTTTATTAACACAGCGGAAAAATTCTTACATCATTCATCATTATTATCTTTTACACATATATGCACATCGGATAATAAACTGGGAGGGACAACTCCCTAAAATATCAATGTGCCTGATAATATTAATACTTCACAACTATTTAGTTTTACAGTCTTTACAGGAAACCCCAAGTTTCCTTGGTATAATATCTGTCAAATCTTGCAAGTCAGCATGCACCGTTCGCACTGCCCAAACCACCATTCAGAGTGCCCAAGGATACTTCCTCCCATCACACCTCATTCACCATCACACTATTTAGCATGTCATTGAGCCGAATGCCCTCGACACATTCAAGAATACACCCTTGCACGCCCTTGCCCATTTAGTCTTTCAGCTCGACGCCCTTACACACCCTCGCTCATTCACTCATTCGGCCTAGCACCCTCGAACGCCCTTGCCCATTCCCTTGTTCTGCCTGACGCCCTTGCACGCCCTTGCCTGTTCGCTCATTCGGCCAGGTGCCCTTGCCCGAACACCTTCAAACGACTTGGCCCAAACATCCTTGAACGACTTCGCCCAAACATTCACTGGTTTGGTCCTTCGTCCTGGCACCCTCGCACTCCCTTTCTCGAACGACCATTCGAGGATGTGCGAGGGCGTCAGGCCAAAATACCATGCGAGGGCATGCAAGTGTGTTGAGCTGAATAACCATGTGAAGGCGTGTGAGGGCATTATGTCGGTCCTAATTATATTATGACCCCTTAGACTACTATATATAGAAAGGAGGTCTTGTCATTTGTATCATCTAAGAATTGTTCATTTGTGTAATGGAAAGGAGGTTTCCCCCTCAAAGAGGCTTATTTCTAGGGCATTCATCTATATTTTTGTGCGTTGGTTTCATAACATTTGGTATTAGAGCTTTGGATTCTAGGGTTTCGCTACTCCAAATAGGTCATCATGGCATTTTCGCTATAACATTTTTTCTGCGACGTTTCAGAAGCAAAAAAAAACCATTTGAGAGGAAATCTTATTGAACCTTGGGTATTAATTTCATATCTTGTCTCACTGTAGTTTCAAAGATATGATCTAAGGAATTTAGGTTTTTTGCAAGCTCCATAATATCATCTAAAATAGGTTATCGTGAAAGTTTTTCTATAACACTTTTGCTACGAAGTTTCAGAAGCTAAAAAATGAACCCGTTTGAGAAGAAATCGTTATGAACCTTGGCTCCAAGTTTTATATATTTTTCCACTATATTTTAGGAGATATAATCTGAGGAAGTTAGGATTTTTGCAGACCCTCGAATTACATGCCAAAGATGTCACCTTGTGAAAATCGTCATAACTTTTTCTCAGAGCAACATATTGAATTTTCATCTAAAGTTATAGAAATAGGACGAATTGTAGTTTTTGTGGTACCATTTTAAGAACCTAAGGTTGAAATAGGGACCCACGGCATGTCATACAAGTTCGCTCTACTGAAAAAATCTATACTCAGGTCATTGTGGGAGATTTGGCATAACTCTTCGTTGGAGAATCCAATATTGATCAGACTTGTGGAGTTAGAAAGAGGTCTTAGAGTGCTACTTTAGGTCATGATTTTGAAACTAAAAAATTTGAAATTGCAGAGTTACAGTCGTTTCAAGATCGAGCTCCTAAAATCAAGAAAATATGATATGAGGAAGTTTAATGGCAGGGATTTGGTAAATTGGATATTACAAATGGAGCAATATTTTGATCTACATGGTGTACCACTATTACAAAGGGTATGTATTGCATCTTCATATTTAGAGCCAAACCAATTTTTATGGTATAAAGAGCTTTGTTCTCATAAACAACTTGTTACGTGGTAAATTTTCATAGAGGAAATGATAACGCATTATGACGATACAAAGAGAAACACCTTCTTTAGAGTAACACCACAACAATTGGAAGAAAAAGAGAAAAAGGGATTTGTTACAAAGTGGAAAGAAAAATTATGGCAACAAGGAAGTCTACCCCTCACAACTATAAAGATAGAAGTGTTGTTTCTCCTAGCCTTCCACAACCTACAAGGGTTACACGAAAACATTTGGAAGAAAAAAAGAGAAAAAGGGATTTGTTACAATTGTGATAACAAATACATTAAAGGTCATAAGTGTGCTGAGAATAAATTATTTTACATTGATTGTGGAGAGGAGGAAGAAAAGGATCAAGAAATGTCAAAAGAAGACCATATACACTAGGAACCAACCCCACATAAAGAAGAAATGAATCCAACCATACCTTGTAAAGCATTGGAAAGAATTACTACTCCTCAAACTCTTAAGATAGAAGTACGTATCAAGAAGAAAAAGGTTCAAGAATTGAAAGACCACATCAATAAAGAAGAAATGAATCTGACCATATCTTGTAATGCAATGGCCAGAATTACTGCTCCTCAAACTATCATGATAGAAGGAGATATCAAGAAGAAAAATGTTCAGGAAGTGAAATATCACACAGAGGATCAATAAATGAAACCGACCATATCGTGTAATGCACTGGAAGAAATTACTACTCCTCAAACTCTCAAGATAGGACATATCAAGAAGAAAAATATTCAAGCAGTAAAATATCACATCGAGCATCAACAACAACTTCTCCAACTTTTAAAGGATAACGCCACTTTGGTGTAGAATCAAATGAAACAACAGGCATATCAACATTGTAATGAAAGAAGTTTTGATGTAGGCAACTGGGTATTTTTATGGTTACATACATTCAAACAAATGTCCCTTGAGAAAGCTATTTATGAGGAGGAAATGTTGGCAATACTACACACACTTAATAAATGATGACCTTATCTAATGGGAAGACACTTCAAGGTAAAAACGGATCATGATAGTATTAAATACTTTTTAGAACAAGGATTATCCTTTGCAGAGCAACAAAAATGGGTCACAAAGATGTTAGGTTATGACTTTGAAATCATCTACAAAAAAGGGAAGCAAAATGTTGTGGTAGATGCACTCTTAAGAAACGATGAGGATGTGGAAGCATTGTTTTGTGCTATTTCTATTATCAAACTAGATTGGATAAATGAAGCAAGGGATGAATGGAATAAGGATGAAGAATTGTGGCCACTCATTCAAAAGTTGCAGAAGATCCCAATTCAAGCAATATTTTCAGAACTTGAAGATGAAGGAAAAATCATATTGGAACCTGGAGTAGACACAGAAATAAGAACTTGACAGCTACGAAATCAATCAATTTCAGAGTATCTCATAAAGTGGAAGAACTTACCCACTGAAGATTCCACATGGGAGGACAATAATTTTATACAGAAGCATCAAGAACTACTCAAGCATTGACGACAACACTTTTTGAAGGAGGGGGGTTGTTAGGCCCCTATACAACTAGTGTAACCCCTTATTGTTATTAGTACAACTCCCTTATTATATTTTTGTACCCATATGGTCCCCATATTGTTATTATTGTGCCCATCGAGGCCCATTATTTTTATTATTGTGCCCTTACATATTATTGTTATTTCAGCTCTGATTATATTATGACCCCTTAGACTCCTATAAATAGAAAGGAGGTCTTGTCATCTATATCATCTAAGAACTGTTCATTTGTGTAATGTAAAGGAGGTTTCCCCATTGAAGAGGCTTATTTCTAAGGTGTTCATCTATATTTTTGTGAGTTGGTTTCATAACATGTGCTCTAACTTCTTGTTACACAGTAATTTGTCACTGTCCTCATCTCAGTCCCTTTGTTGTGTCATGTGTCAAATAAACATGTTCATATCTTCCCATAAATGTAAGAAGATTAAACAAATTCTCTCTGATGCTGCAAATTGACCCTCATTCCCTAATTTTATGCCTCATCGGGTGTAAATCCTTAATATACACGACGATCCCATGTCAATAACGGTCTCATCATGACTCCGTCACAAGTGTACATCTATTTCCCGCGACGGTTAGATTTCTAGACCTGGCGTGAGGTTATGAGCTATATATAGAGATGATGGGTCTGTGTGCTCCTCCTAGCGATGATGTCACAGGGACTTAGTTTACAGCTCACGACAATCTAGATTGGGTGAATTTGTTCCAATAATTGTCCTTCTGGATGTCTCCAGACCTAGTTGTTGAGTCAGTTTGGGTTGCCTTTCCCCCTCTGGAATGGTAGTTCTGTCATTTGTGCTACCTTCCTTGAGGATGTGCTCCTCCTCCCTCATTTCATGAAAACTCCTTCTCCTATTAAAGCACTCACCTTTGCTATGATCTACTAGTTCTTTTGGTTGGGCACTGCTGCTAGTGCTTTTGAGTTTGATATACAGCTAGAGTGAGTGTGAAAAGTGTGGGATTGTTGATAGCTTGTGCAAGGTTGTGGAATGCCCTTAACTTTGTGTTAAAGCTTACGAGTGAGAGAGAGACATTGTATGTTGGGAGACCCATCCTTGAAGAGTGAATGCTTGAGAAACATACTGGCTGGATCCTCCGAGAAGGCTTGCGATGTCAAGACTTGGTTGTAAGCTTGCTCTTGATTCATTATTAATACAATCAATGATGTTTTCCTATGTCTTGTATGTAATTTACTTGATAGCTCATGATTTCTTAACTTTATGAGTAAATAGATCATTTTTGTTTCCTGGTTACATGCTTTGTTGTTTTCTTGTGTTCTTTCAGGTTAATCGCTCATTAAGGAGAAGGAAACAGAAGCTAGAGCAGTGCAACAGAACTCATCAACCACCGGTTTGAGGTAGGCCTCCAACGATGATTGTTTAAGGAAATTAATTGTTGATTGTCTTTGCTGTGACTAGACCGACTCTTGGGCTAGAGGGGTTGCCTCTGTCTGTAGAGGGAACACTTTCCTACATCACAATTTGGTGACTCCACTGGGGAGTCCATCCTATGTTTCTCTCTTGTTTACTTTTGCTTGATTTTAAGTTAGTGTCTTCTAAATTTTGGGATTAAACCATCGGTCTTTTGGGTTACCTGGGTCAATCTGGGAAATCCCTTTATCATCTGTAAGGATAGACTGGTATTTAACTGGGAGTTTTCATTCATCTTTCATTGTTTTTAAGTTTGTCGCTAGAAAAAGCTTAACAGTCACGCCGACGCCGCGTTGTCTCTATTTTAAAAGTCTATGCGTTGCTGAATCCTGTTGTACAGTCGCGATGATTCCTTAAATCAGTCCGTCGCTGGAAAGGTGTGTACTTTCGCGATGACATCGCTCTGTTGCTACAACTAGTGACTGACCAGCACTAGTAGCTGGTGTTACGCCCGCGATGATTCCTCTAGAATTGTTGTTTCAATTCTACTTCCTGAATTCATCAGTCTGGTTAATCCCTTATTGTCTTTCTCTTATCTATTAGTTTGTTTTAATTGCTTCTCGTTAAGGTTCTTACTCTTTGGTGTCATTGAAGTGAATCTTGTATTTGTTGCTTTGTGACTTGGTTTTTCAAGTTTTGAATTATTTGGCTTCGTTGCTTGTCTATCCAAGGTTGATCCGGAACCATCTTGTTGGTTTGCTTGAGATTTTTTCCATTACTTGTTTCTTGTTAATTGATGCTTAGTGTTGATTATTGAACCAATTTTGAATTGATTCGATTTTTTCACTACCAGACATAGATTACAATTGTTTGGATCAATCAGTTTCATGCTTTCTTGTTTGTTTCTTTAGAATTCAGAGCTATCAAAATCAAAATATTGCATTCATGAGTATGCGAAAATGAAAGTACATTTTCATTTCAAGTTTTTCATGTTTGAAAAATTAGAAGGAAAAGTATAAATATCTCATTAGTAGTATCAATGCACTATAGGGATTGATGTGTTTATGCATTGTGTCTCTTAAGTGACTGTATTTGTTGATCTTGGTTTTGTCTTGGTTTGGGAATGATCTCTCTACCCTTTTGTAAGTAGGAGTTCATCGAAATGAAATGTGCTTTATTCGTTTTAGTTGCATCCTAGGTTTTGATATACATACGGTAAGGCCTGGAAATTGAAACATAATTCAAGATCAAATCTAAATGAACTAAATGAGCCTAACAATGCATTGGAACATAATCCACATTATTTAAAGGTCTAGGCTAAATATTTTCTCTGGAGTCGTTAAACCTAGTCACTATTGTTTTCACTTAAGGTTGTGTGATTCCTCCTTTTTTGACTCAATAGCTGCTAATACAGATTTGTACTCCCAGTACCATCTAGCATATGTTGGGAGACCCCACTAGGTTATCATCCTATATCCTTAGGAAGCCGTGTCTACCGCCTTGCAAACCATAATGCACCAAACACAACATTCGTGAAGATTGATTTTCGTACGAAAAGTCCTTGGTTTTCATATGATGGCCAAGGTGTATATGTAGTTTTACGGGTTGTTTGGTAAACCTTTTGCCTAGTTCTCCAGAGTAATCACTTTCGTTCCTTTTTAGACTCCTTAAAAGAAAATGTCTATTTGAGCACTTGTCCTTTCAAGATCATTAAATATTCGAAGGCAACTAGAGTCATCTTTTCATCCTTTTCTCGACTCTCTAAAGATTAAAAGGTCAAGTTCTGTTCTTGTGTCTTAAAATTTATTTGGCCATGTTGACATTTACCTTGTTAGATCTTGTTTGTGTTTTAGTTTATGTAGGGTTCTTCCCTTGCTCGTTAGTTTTCCCTAGGTTTTTTGAATTAGATCATCCTGGTGGAATCACCGATCCCATCTCCCGTTCCAAGTGAGCAAGGATCTCCATCTTCTGTCGCTTCTGAGGTACCGATTGTTAGTGATACTCTCCCTGTCATTCCATGTATCCAACTGCTTAACTCTCACACTCCAGAGGATGAGTCTTATGATATTGATTGGAACCCCATTTGGGAGCCTTCTAAAGAATATGTTCCCGTCACTCCTTCTGGTGTTTCGGTCCCAATGTCTTCCTCCGACATGGATGAGATGAACCCCGTCCCAAGTGAAGAAACCTTTATGGCCAACAGTGAAATCCCTATACTGCTGGAAACTTCACCCTTCTGTGTCACCCCTCTTAGTATCACGTTTCCTTTATGCTATAATGCTTTGGTGGATATCATAGGTTCTAGATCTCCCCTACGAGTTCCATGTGGTCTTGTACTGTCACTCCGACTTTGGAGCTTTTTACAACCCAGATTCACAATGTGACTGTCTCATTGGTTCTGACTATTCCAACCATTTGTGTGGCTTCTTTAGCCCCTATTGTCAGTGCCATCGCTTCATCTTCAGTTGTGACCACTATTACTAGAGCTTCACTTAGTCCTACAAATAATGGTTCGTCGACCTCCACATTTGGAGTTGTTAATCCTACCTTGAGTGCCCCACCTTCTTCTAGTTCCATTCCAACAAGGGGGGCATATGATCAATATTTCCAAGCTCTTCAGCATCCAGATCCACAAAATTTGTTTCATTATTATGATTCTCAAGGAACTCATATGTATCACCTCGGACCTATACCATCTCAACTTGTGGTTGAGGTCTTGGTCCCATTATCTATTGCTTGGGGCAACACCACTTATCATGGTGGCCTAGCACAACCTTCAAATATTCAAGGACCACCCTATCAAGGTCAACCGTCTTATGGACAACCGTATTATGGACAACCTTATCTAGGGCAACCTATCGGCCCACAAGGACAACCCTTCCAGGGAAAACCTTCGACCTTCATTGGTTCATCTTTCACATACTTCGAACAACCTTCTAGTCATCTGGGACAACCTTACATGCAACAAGGCCAACCCGACATCTAGCAAGGCTACCCTTCTAGAAAATTCGGTCAGCCACATGATCAGCAAGGCCGACCCACTGTCTAGCCTAGTTAACCTTCTGGATAAATTGGTCAGCCTCAAATCCAACAAGGCCAACCAATTGTCCAGTCTGCTCAACCATCTGGTCAGTCAGGGCAACCCTCAGTTGTGCAAGGTCAACCCAATACCCAACAAGCTCAACCTTCTGGGTAAATGGATCAACCTCAATATCAACCAGGTGCACCTTTCAGCCAGCTGGCTCAGCCTCAGTTCTCTCAGGGACATCCATCTGGGCCTGCTCAACTGGGCACTCAAATGCTCATTTCTTCTCAAGCTCCACCTAGTTTTTAGCTCCAGTCTGGGCCCCAGACCCAATCCAGTCTTTGAACTCAAGTTGTGCTACAAACCCAACTTGCTCATCTAGTGTAGCCTGGACCCGAGGCTCAATTTGGGGCCTAGCCGTCTTATGGTTTCCAGCAGCGCTAAGGGAAAAATCAATTTTCCCCATACCAAAATTATCAACAACCACAAGTTAACCCTTATCATAATTTTCAGCAACCATACGTTGCTCATGTGGGTCAGGTTCATAATCAGTGGAATGTAGGGGGTCAAATCCAGGGTCAACCATCTAGTTACAACTATAACCCCTATGGACAAAATCCCTACAAACAAAACCCTTACAAGTCAACTCCGTCCGGAAAAAATCAATGGGGGCAACCAGGAACTGGGTGGAACTCTGGTGTTGTTTCTTACCCATGGCCTAAAATGTCCTTCAATCCTCAATTACCATTTTTGGCAACGTGGGAATTACCGAATGTGTCCAAACTGACAAATGATCCTATCCTTCATAATCCATATTGGCCACCGATTCCAACTAAGATTCCCGGTGATTGTCCCAAGTTCGATGGTAAAGCCAAAGAATATCCCCAAGCTCATGTCATGACCTATCACCTATGGTGTTCATCGAATTCATGGCTTGATGATTCAATCTGGCTCCACCTATTTCAATGGAATCTCACTAGCTCTGCCACCAAATGGTACATTGAGTTGGCTCGTGGAACTTTTCAGGACTTTAACTCGATGGCTATGGCATTTTTAACTCATTTTCAATTTCCGATTCGATATGAAATAGGTACAAACCTCCTAACATCTTTGAAACGGAACATGGCTACTCATATCTCTGATCACATTCCTGAATGGAGGCACCGTCGTTGTTTAATTAAGTTATGGCTCCCTGACCAGCTTCTGATCGATTAGTTTATGACTTCATTCATCGGTCTGATAGCCTGGGACATTGCTATGGGGGCATGTGTAACCGAAGAGCAGGCCATTGCGCATGCTTAGTATCTCGACTTGGTTTATTCCCAGTCTGGTACACTATATTATTATTTTCCAAACGCCCCACGACCTGGAAGTTCCCAAGCTTCGTCAACGCTATCTATTGATTGTGTCATAGGTTTCGTTAATGTGTCCTCTCGAAAAGCTCCTGCCAACCCTGCGAAGCAAAAATCTAATGCTCCAAATGAAAATTCTTCCCAGGCTTCATCCAATTCTGGTAAAACTTTCGAGGTTAACACCATTCAGTCCACCGCGGCAGATAAACCCTCGAAAGGTAAGAAGAAGGGAAAGGGAAATAATAAATCCGATCAACCGAAGCAGGATCCCCCTAAGCTTCCAGCCGAGGAAGGTTTCAAGAGGAAACCTAAGTACCCTTGTATTATTTGCGACAAGGATCACTATACTAAAGACTACCCAAGATGGTCTAAAGTTAGTCATTTGTTAAAAGGTGCCCTTAGGACTCCTGCTGTGCTCAAAGAGCCTTTGCCCTGGCAGCAGACTCAAATGGTGGCTGATCCATCTCAATCCTCTTCCCCCTTCGGCTCTCAAGTTCTTATGGCTGGGACCATTCCCATCCATATCAGTACATGGTCAAAAGAGTATCCTCCACCCGCCTAGAAGGAAATTTAGGTCCCCTCTAGTGTTCCTCCATCTAGTTCAAGTCCGCTCCATATCGAGCGACCTAGTATTGAGACGGTCATTTGACCTCCCCCTAAAGGAGTGCTCTAGAAGTCTTATTACAACCCTAATGCTCATGTGGCTTAGCATTATAACATCATTGGGGACTTGGCCCAAGCTCCTTCGGCTATGTTCGCATTAGAGGTCCTCCAGAGCCATCCCTCCTAGAGGAAGTCATTGTTATTAGCCATTGGTCGCATTGACCCAACTGGCTTGAATTTGATCACTTTTGACCTGGAAAATCATGTACTGAGACTACCTCACCAAATAGCCTTCCTTATTCAAGTCATCATCAATTCTAAGATGATTCACTGCACTGTTATTGATGAAGGCACTTCTACTTCCATTATGTCTGTTGCTTGTTAGAAGGCTATCAGTTCTCCAACCCTGAGCCAGTCTCCCAATACCTTGGAAGCCTTCGATGGGAGAAATTCTCATCCTTATGGTATACTCCCACGTCTGCCTATTATTCTCAAAGAGAAGATGGTCGAAGTTGAGCTCGAAGTTGTTGATGCCAATTTGACTTAAAACCTCCTCTTAGGATGAAGTTGGACCTATGACATGTGAGCCATGGCTTCATCTCTATTTCGTCTCCTGTTTTCCCCATCAAGGGAAGATTGTCACGGTAGACCAACTATCTTTCTTCACTTCCTCTTCTTCCGATGGCAACATGCCTTTCATGGAGAACACCTCTGTTCCGTATGAGAGTGTGGGTGTTGGACTTTTTAAAGATCCTACCCTCATGAGTGTTTTTTCACTCCCACCTCCTAACATCTCTCCCATCAATCTGATTTATGTTCGTTTTGATTTGTGGGTTCTTCCTCCCATTGATAGGGTAGAATCTTGAGGCGATGTCATTCCGTTGAGTCCTATTGAGCTCAACTACATAGAAATTATTTCTACATCGGCTCCATTTCCTGAACCTACTGCTTCGAGTAGGGCTCTTGACTCATATGTCCAATCCCCTTGGCTTGGAGATGGTGCTTCTTCAAACCCTTTACAGGAAGTCTTTCCTTTTGATGAAGCGATTATCGAGACTATGTCTTTTGAGGAACCTCCTTGGTCTAATCATCACCATCATTCCTCGTTTCTCCCTACCCATGGGGCTATGATTACTTTTCTTCAACATTTTGCTTCTTGTGTCCCTTCCCAACCCCTTCAGACACCTCTTCAAATCCATCAAGTTTTCTCTGAGGGAAATATGGGGAAAAATATGCAAACTCAACCTATCAACATCTCTATTAATCCAGGGGTTGTGGAGAATATTCACATCGGAGTAACCTATACTCCGAAGGAGATTCAACTTTATACTAATATTTTTCGAGAATTTTGTGATGTTTTTTTTTGGTCGTATGAAGATATGTCCAACATCAATCCTAGCATCGTGATGCATGAAATACCTACGTATTCGGGTGCTGAACCTATTCAGTAGTGTCTACTCCCCATGCACCCCCAAAAGGCTACAACAATCAAAGCGGAAGTCGAAAAGCTTCTTAAAGCTGGTTTTATTTACCCTATCCCGCTTACCGATTGGGTTTCTAATATTGTCCCTGTGACCAAGAAGCAGGGCACAATTAGGGTATGTGTTGATTATCACAACATTAATCGTGCTTGTCCCAAAGATAATTTCCACACACCTTTCATTGACTAGCTCATTGATGAGTGTGCTTGGAGCGAGATTTATTCATTTATTGATAGCTTCTCTGGTTACAACCAGATCAATATATCACCTGCAGATCAACACAAGACCACCTTTATCTGTCTGTGGGGTACTTTCACCTATAAGAAACTCCCTTTTAGTCTAAAAAAAGCCGGTGCTACCTTCCAACATGCAATTTCTTATGTGTTCCATGATATTCGACACATTGTACAACCTTACATGGATGACCTTTCGGTGCTTTCAGCAAAGCACCAAGACCATCCCAATCACCTTCATGAAATCTTTTTGTGCTGTCGACACTATTATATTCATCCTAATCCACATAAATGTGTCTTCTGCGTTGAATCCGACAGACTTCTTGGTTTTGTCATCTCCAAAGAGGGCATCCACCTAGATCCCCTAAAGGTTGAAGCCATCTTGAATCTTCCTCCCCCAGCTTCTTTGCAGCAATTACAGAGTTTGCAAGGTAAAGCAAATTTTTACACCGTTTTATTCGAAACTATGCTAAAGTGGCCAAAGGCTATACACGGTTATTAAAATGGGATACCCCTTTTATTTGTGATACCGTTGCATAAGAGTCATTTGAGCAGCTTAAGGCGCTCCTTGTTTCTGCTCTGTTGTTACGTCCACCTAATTATCACCATGACTATACTCTTTATTTGGCCACTTCTGATAGCACCATCAGCATGGTTTTGGTCCAAGACGATGATGATGGTACTAATCATGTTGTCTACTATCTCAGCCACTATCTACTTGACACGGAAACTTGTTATGCCTATGTCGAGAAGTTGGCCTTGGTCGTCGTTCATGTCGTCCAACATTTCCACCACTATATATTGTTGTGCACCATGATGGTGATTTCTAACTATAACCCAATGATGTACATCTTGTCACATCAGTTACTGGGGGGTAAGTTCTCGAAGTGGATTGTCATCCTTCAAGAGTTTGACTTGGAGTTCACTACAACCAAGTCTAATAAATCCCTCGGTTTAACTTAGTTGCTCTGCTCCCTACCATTTGCAACTATTCCCTCTCGATTAGAGGACCATATTCCGGATGAGTCTCTATTTTTGATTAGCACCCTCGACCCATGTTACGGGGATATTATTGTCTACCTTCAGATGTCCTACTTTTGTCTTGATCAATCTAAGGATGCTTGGTGACATATTCGCCATCATTCTCAACCCTATCCCATTATTGGGGACACCCTGTACCGTGTCAGTGCTAACTCTGTTCTCTGCCATTTTCTGAGATTCGAGGAAGCCGAACAAGTCTTGAATGACTACCACTTTGGCGCCTATGGTGGTCATATGTCTGGGTATGCTACTGCTCAGAAGATCCTGCATGCTGGTTATTTTTGGTTGTCTATCTTCAAGGATTTCATTCTCGCTGTCTGCTCTTGTCATGCATGCCAAATCTACCAATGGAAGATGCATGCACCCCCTACTCCTTTTCACCCTGTCATTACCGTCGGCCCTTTTGCCAAATGGGGCATTGATTATATGACTTGTAAACCTCGCTTGGCCGAGGGGCATGGGTATATCATTGTTTCCATTGATTATTTCATGAAATGGGCTGAGGTGATGCCTACGCTATCTAATGATCGTAAGATGATGAAAAAAAATTTATTTAATCATGTGATTTCACGTTTCAAAGTCCCTCGGGCTATCGTTAGTGATCACAGTTCTCATTTCCGTAATCATATGATGACCGAATTAACAACCCAGTTGGGCTTGCAGCATGATAGTTCAACGCCATATTATCCTTAGGCCAATGGCCAGGTAGAAGCTATTAACAAAGTTTTGGTCACGATGCTTCAATGCACCATTGGCATGCACAAGTCCAAATGGCATCTGATGTTGTTTTCTACCTTATGGGCCTACTGAACTTCCATGAAGGATGCCACCGGGTTCACCTCGTTCCAATTGGTTTACGGCATGGAGGCTACCCTTCCAATTGAGTGTGAGATCCCTTCGCTTAAATTAGCTTTCGAATTGCTCCCAAACACTATTCTGGTAGAAGAACGTCTTCTTTAACTAGAGCAGCTATATGAGACCTGTCAACTAGCCTCTCTAGTCATTGAAGCGTAGAAGATGAGAGTGAAAACTCACTTCGACCAAGCTATTCATCCTCGTTATTTCGTTGAAGGAGATTTAGTCCTACTCTATGATCAAGCAAATGATAAGCTGGGGGCAGGCAAATGCAAGCCTATGTGGCATAGGCCTTACACTGTGAAACATGTTTTGTAAAAAATGAGCTGATCGATTATGAAGGGAACCCTCTAGATAAGCCCCGAAATGGGCTTTATCTGAAAAAAATATTATGCATGAACATCATGCATCTACTTTGTACATAAGTTTGTCTTCATCATGTGTTTTTTCAGTGTGTGTTTGCTTGTATGGCATGGTGTGTAGGTGTAATTTCTGCTTATTGTGTCTTTTTACTTCTTTTTCAATTGTCTATTGCACCTTACGTTGGTTTCACTGATGGTGCCTGCCGCAGTACCCAAAACATTTCCTCTGCGGCATGGGTAATCTACGATCCTCACGGTGAGTTAGTAGACCTTCAAGGTGTTTGTCTGGGTTGCACCATAAATAATGTTGTTGAATATAGCATTTTTATTGAATTACTAACTGAGGCTATTAACCTTGATATTCGTGCATTGGCTATGAATCTGGATTCTCAACTTGTTTTCCACCAACTTAATGGGCATTATTCCATCAGAGATCATCATATTTTAAGGTTTTATTTACGTGTTAAATTACTGGAAAGAAATTTTGATTTTATTACATATCAACACATTCTAAGAAGATTAAACACATTAACTGATGCAATAACAAATCATGTATTAGACAGACATTTACGCAAAATGTAATCAAACATTGTATAGAAGCATTTATACATAATAATGAACCATAAGATAGCATGTATATATGTGTGTTTATGTGTGTGTGTCGTGTGGTGCACCGAGGTGCTCAAAAAATAAGTGTATATGTTGAAAAATAGAGTCTGTCTCCAATACATCCGAGACACATGTCTCTAAAAAAATCAACAGAAAGTAAAACCTAGGCATCTACTACAGTGGCTTATTCTCTCTATAGTAGACCACTGCTCGTGCAACTCATCTCAAGAGTCTATGTATCCTAGGTATCACTCCAACTGTATGTATCTCGTACTCTATTGGAACCTCTTCGGTCCCCCTGTAATATGGGATCCCATCTGTCAAGCCCTCAAGGTTACGGGCTATCTCCTCCACTGTATTTCCAGCTGGGGGAACCAAGGCCAGCTCTTTGATGCCTTGTGGATCCTTCCGTGCCTCCAGAGCTAGTCCCACATGCCTCTCTAGTCCCACATCTGCAAGTAACATAAGAGACGTCATTAAGGCATATGCATGATAAAATCCAAAAACATCATGAAAAACAAAATAAAAAATTAGTGTGTTGTTTCAATCAAGTGTTTTACCTCCATCATCCCACTACTCGCCAACAGGAAGCATCATGTCGGGGTCTTTGCGAAAGTCCATGCCTATATATGGCCAATCCTCAACAAAGATCGTTTGGCAATCTAGCCACTCTCGAAATAGTGTTCCCCATGATACCGGTCGACCATCACCTCCGCGTGGCATAACATGTGCCCAGTGAGTGATCCGAGTATCCCATGGTCTAGGTATATCTAAGTCCATGTCCTATAATTGAAGAGACAACACTAGCTCTAGAATGAGTGGGATCAAAATAGACCCGTATCCAAACTACTTCGCCTCCCCGTGGTGACACTTTGTGAGATGCCTCTTCATGTTACTAGCCACTGCTTTGGCCCAGTTGAACATGGTCGGGTTAAGGCAATCAAGAGCTAACCGAAGGTGAGTCTTTGTTGCCTCATGTCATGCTTGAGAGCGAAGAGTCAAGTCTTCCACTATCGGGATTTGTAATTTCCTGCTAGAGTTTTATTTGCATGCCCCTAGGCACACCTGTGCTATCAACATGTCTAGTGACGCGTTGGCGACTCGTTGTCCCTCTAAGATTGGCCTCTCGCCACAATGAGACAACCCTGTCAGGAAATATATATCCGTAGCATCAAATTCAATGTCTTTGCATCGAATGACAAACTTCCCATCCGTCGGTTCCACGAGTGAATTAACAACTCTAACAAATCAGGTTGTGCTCGAAGATGTGGAGTGAGGAAGAATTTCAATAATCCACATGCAAGTAAAGCTCTTCAGCACCCGGGATCATTAAATGCTTGTTCGTTGTTGATGTCATGAGTTCTTTCTTGCCACACAAATTCCATGTTGCCCTGCATCAAAGGAAAAATGGATTAGAATCCTTTTCATGAGCTTAAATCCATAAATTATGAAAAATTTCAACTTCACGATACCGTCGTGGCTGTTTTCCAAACAACGGTGATGGCTGGAAGTCAATAGTTCATTTTTCCTGAGATCGTCGTGAGAGTACATCTATCTCTCACGATGATCCCAATGGTGGTACTTGTTACCACGCTCGGTCGTCCCTAACCCGAGTGGATCTTCTGTGACGACAGGGAGGCGGATTCAAATTTGAAAATCCACCTAAAACCACCTACCTAATACCAAATTGAATGAAAAAACTACTAAAATGTAGCTCAAATGGAATATTACTTACTTGGTGAAAGTCTCAGGTGAAACCGTGGATCGTTGGTGCTGGAATTGAGCTCGGAACTTCGCTCAAGTTTGCACACCAAACCACCAGAGGTAAAAACTCACAATGTAAATGTAAAAATAAAATTACCATACCCTCCTTTTATAGTGTTTTTTCAAAAAATTAGAGTTATACACTATGGGGTTTTGGTTTTTTTCATTTATGTTGGGTTTTTAATTAGGGTTTTTGTGTTTTGACCTCATTTCCATATGTATAATGTATTTATGTTGAATGGATCTTATGGTGTAATGTTTTGTGCAGAAACAGAGATGGCTAGCTCGTGTCATGATCCGTATACATTTGGTCTATATTTTCAGAAAATTCCTCTTTAATCTTTTTTCTAACTTAAAAGATGAAAAATATTGCCGAGTTATTCCTTTTGACTTGTTAAACGAAATAAACGGCAGTCCACTTTGAGCTCTTTTCCGATTGTATAAACGTGAAAAGCTTGCCGGAATTTTGTCGTTTCAAGTTCAATATTGGTTATGAAACGACATGTCTTTGATTGCATTTCTACTTTTTCAGATCAAGGTCACTAATTACGAAAAGTACTCCTTGATCGTAATGGTCAAGCGGTTCTCTCAAGCATTATTTTATACTTTTTTTGGGCTTGAGAACCACAAATTTACAAAAAAGGACCCCCTGGAGTTTTCTTTTTCGTGTCTTTTTCAAACTCTCTAAACATGAAAAAGACTCTAAGTTTTTCCTATGTTAGACTCGTTAAACCCTGACAACATTGGACTTGTCACCATGATGAGACTCGAGCTTCTCCTCCCTAGGGCTCGTTAAACTATTACTAGGTTGGATTCGTCTGAAGGTTGAACTTATATTACAAGCATATGCTATCCCCTTCAAGCTTGTTTTCAAAAATAATTGGGGTACTCGCCAGCAATGGTGGGGGGAAATTTGGAAGTCATCATTGGTTACCTGCAGTAGCTAGTCACTCTTGCACATTGACACTTATTGTTCTTGTCGGGTTGGGATATCAACACATCGTCAGTTGGCCTTTCGGGGTTCTGGGTAGCAATTTTTCCTCATTCCATCTGATCTGTGTTGTCTCCATCAAGCCTCTGATCCTTGGTACAAAAATGTTGTCACATTCCAAAGTCGTGTCACCGATATGTTTAAGAGTATAATCCTTCTACAGTTTTCACCCTTACCTCCTCCTTTGATACTATGTTTCACCATCTACCACTTGTTCCTTATCTTGTGTCATTGATGGGGGAAATATTATGGCCCTCCTGCGATAGGTCATCTCCAGTCGACGCCAGCGATTTATCCAAGAGATTGATCTAGAGCTTCCCTTCGGTACCTTGGAGCTTGCATGCCTCAATGGCAAGTTCTTCGCGCCTGATGATAGACTTTCATCATTGGTCTTTGATTGGGTGATTCCATGAGTGTTTGACTTCACCTCATTTTTCACACTTAGTGGATTGTATTGGATAGTACCTTGAGAGCCATTGACATTATTGGTGGTTTCTCTCGCGCTTGTTAATGGTTTTCATCATTGATGAGTACTTAAGCGACTTTCTATCATGCTCGACTTCAGCACATCTATTCGCATGCTAGAATTTGTACTATACATCGGATGGGTTTCAAGACCCCGAACTAAGACTACATATGTTCAGGTTGCGTGGATTGGTTCGTGATTGCATATATGACTATTTGATGGATGGTTGCCACCATGCCTAAGTCTTTCATGGATGGCTATGACCATACTTTTATCATTTTCATGGCCTAGTCAACTGGATGGTTGCGTCCATACCATAAACCTAGTTTCATATGTCTTTTGGATGGCTGCACCCATGCCTAGACTATGTGTATTTCACTATCACAAATATCAGTTGTACTTGCGCTTGCACGATCTTCGAGGTGGTTTTCCAGTTCAGACAGTTTCATAAAGCATTTCACCCCTCCCCTTCTCTAAGGCTGCCTGCTTTAGGGGGCATCTGTTACATAGTAATTTGTCACTATCCTCATCTCAGTCCCTCTGTTGTGTCATGTGTCAAATAAACACGTTCATATCTTCCCACCAGTGTAAGAAGATTAAACAAATGCTATCTGATGCTGCAAATCGACCCTCATTCCCTATGTTTTTGCCTCGTCACATGTAAATCCTTAATATACGCGATGATCCCATGTTAATAACAGTCTCATCACAACTCCATCGCAGGTGTACATCTGTTTCTTGTGACGGTCGGATTTCTAGAACTTGCGTAAGGTTATGAGCTATATATAGCGATTATGGGTCTGCATGCATTGCCTCCTAGCGATGTCATCACGAAGACTTAGTTTACGGCTCACGATGATCTAGATTGGGTGAATTTGTTCCAACAGTCGACCTTTTGGATGTCTCCAAATCTGGTTGTTGGGTTAGTTTGGGTCACCTTTCCCCCTCTAGAATGGTAGTTCTAACATTTGTGCTACTTCCTTCAGGATGAGCTCCTCCTCCCTCATTTCAGGAGACTCCTTCTACTATTAAAGCACTCACCTTCACTACGATCTGCTAGTTCTTTTGGTTGGGCACTGCTTCTAGTGCTTTTGAGTTTGATAGATAGTTAGTTTGAGTGTGACAAGTGTGGGAATTTCGATAGCTTGTGGAAGGTAGTGGAATGCCCTTAACTTTGTGTTAAAGCTTATGGGTGAGAGAGAGAGACATTGTATGTTGGGAGACCCATCCTTGAAGAGTGAATTCTTGACATACGTACTGGCTGGACCCTCCGAGAAGGCTTGTGATGTCAAGACTTGGTTGTAATCTTGCTCTTGATTCATTATTAATACAATCAATGATGTTTTCATATGTCTTGTATGTAATTTACTTCAGAGCTCATGATTTCTTGACTTTATGAGTAAATAGATCATTATTGTTTCCCGGTTACAT
Organism: Pinus taeda; assembly: GCA_000404065.3. NCBI lineage: Eukaryota > Viridiplantae > Streptophyta > Pinopsida > Pinales > Pinaceae > Pinus > Pinus taeda. The sequence continues at coordinate 142,560 of APFE030541348.1, read as the reverse complement.
GCTTTGTTGTTTTCTTGTGTTGTTTCAAGTTAATCATTTATTAAGGAGAAGGAAATGGAAGCTGGGGCAGTGCCACAAAACTTTATCAACCACTGGATTGAGGTGGGCCTCCAATGATGACTGTTTAAGGAAATCAATTGTTGATTTGTCTTTGTTGTGACTAGACCCACTCTAGGGCTAGAGGGGTTGCCTCTGTCCATAGAGGGAACACTTTCCTGCATCACACTTCTATAGTATATGGAAAGAGTCTACAATAAACTTTGTCAAAACGTGCCTCAAGCATCTTCAAATGCATGTAGAAGTCATAAGCATGGTCTTTTTCTTTGGTCTTCTTATCAAGATCAAAATTTAATAACAAATTTTCTGAATGTTTTGGCATCATATGAAGATTATCTGAAAGTGAGAGTGGCCTTTGGGCCATCTAATATAATTCTGCATCAACCATGTCTCTGTCTCCTTCCTCCTCTTCCTCTACATATGAAGAGGCTTCTCCTTAACCATTAAAATCTATGCTATAATTAGGTTGCTTCCTTGTCAGAAAACAAAAAATATTCCCCTTCACTATCCAAGTTCTCCTCGACAAGTGTAAGTTCTCCTTGGGGACTCATTCCTTTCGTAGGATCAACTTATTCCTCAAAGGTTGTGATAATTAAATATTCCACCGAATAAACCAATACACCATTGGGAGTTGTTTGTTTCTTTACAAACTTATGAGGTAGAATAGTAGCAATAGGGTGAAAACTACCAGCTCTCACAAATTGATGAGTAATGGGTTAGATGGTATGGAGTTCATCATTAGTAACCTCAAATTCTTGTCCCAGACTAGGCTAAGAGGTTTCCTCTCTCTCAGGAGTATGAGTTGGAGTGGAAATGGGAACATTACTTCCATTTGCAAAATTCTGCTTGTTAGGGTGTGGTGAGTTATTAGCCATAAAATTGTGGTTTTCCTCCTTCTAGTGCCAGAATATTGACTGTGTTAGAACCCACCAACATGTAAGGGGTTATCCCCGATGAGAATTCCCAATTAGACTTTGCACCATTTGGTGTAGGATCTCTTTCAGAAATAAGGCCCAACTATAATTTTTCTTTAACGATTTTCCTTGGCTACAATGGTTAGCACAAGAGATTAATGTACATGTACTTTTGAATGAACAAGTGAGTATTCGTTGTGGAATTTTTAGTTGCAAAATGTATCAATGTTCTTTCACTGAAGGGGAAATAAAATTGAACCTTTAAGAGAAGAGTAATAGTAATAATCTAATAAAGCCACATGATCATATAAATATGAATGAATCATTAATCAATTAGAGAATTAGTTCACATAGAAGTAACGATTGTTAAAGCAAATACAACAACTAGATAAGCACCAAATCCACCGAAATAGTTTAATTTCTTTAGTACATATGAAAAAGATGTATATTGAAAACATTCAAAGAATAGTCTTACAACATTCATGACATATACATGAAAGTGTGTTGGCTCAATGAGATTTAAGTATTAAGAAAAAGTTCCAAGGTACATCGATACAATGAACACCACTAGCTCCAATAGTGGAGCATTAGAGCTACCATTTCCTCCTCAAAAAGAACTATCTTCCTCTCTAATTCCTAGTGGGAGGAGCCAACGTGAAAAGTCCTTTTCTCGAGATATGGGGGTGTATATATAAAAAATGAGGTGACTCTCCAACTCCCTTGTGACCCTTGGACTTCCCTCATGGTTCTTTGACTTGCATATGACCTTTTGAATTCTTCATGATTTTTCACATTCTATGGGTGACTCTTGGACTTCCACTTTATGTTAACTTTCTTATATATTGAAAATTACATAATCATATCCACAAATGATGTGGCAAGTGATGATGTGTATGACACCCTTAAATAACATCTTGATAAGACATGACATGACATTGATGACATGGACTCAATGATGATGTTGCAATGTCAAGCCATTCTTTTTGCTTCTCTCTTTGTTTCTTATTAAAAGATGGTTCAAACTCTTCCTATTCCTCCTCCATAAGGCTCGAAGGTAGGGAGTCTTCACTATGATCTTGATCTTTAGATGTTATTGCAATCTGGTGTCCATTCATCTTCTCATTCAATGATCAACTTGTCCTTGAATAATAATAGGTTTCTCATAGTATAGTTTCTTTCTCTTTCTTTTCAATAATCATCTTGCCATGTGAAGATGTAGTACCCGCAACTAGAAAACACTCATGACAAGACAACACTAGTCCAAAAAACTCCTAGTCAAACATGCTTCATGAAAATCATTGATTGAGCTAGAATGGGGTGCTTGAATGAGAGGAACACTTAGGGATGGTGTAGTGCACAATTCCAGGGGATAGGGGAGACGGATTGAGGCTTGAGACTATGTAGTGTGTAGTTCTATAGGCCTAGATGAGATGATTGCATAATTGAGCATCTCAGTGAGGCTATCTTGAAACTTGAAGTTTCATAATGCACAATACATAACAGAGAGAGACCTAGGGATTTTGAAATTATACAATTCAAGGAGGTTGGATGATAACTTGAAGCTTGCCACTATGAAGTGCATGAAGGAGGCTAATTGTGAGGGTGAACTATGCAGTTGTGGAGGTCAAGAGGGTAAGGTTGGGCACTGTGACTATGCAATACGTAGTCCTTGGAGACAATAACTATGTTTTGTGCAATTCCAAGAGGAAAAGGGGGAGATTGAGCCTTTCTACTACGCAATGCATACTTCAGGGAGGGCAGGTTAGGTTCAAGTTGGTCAGAAATGATGTTTTCCAACATTTGGCTAAGTGTGGGATTAGTGAAGTAGATGTGAAACCTAGGTTATACTTGGACATGATTACACAATTAGAAAAATTAATAACACATCATAGAACACTCAACACTTAGAAACACGGTCCCCTTATTTTGGCAGAGAAAATAACATACTCCTCCAAGTGCGAAACTTAAGATACACTTTGTGATGAAAATGATGACACTTGTGAGACAGTGCATGAAACTTTGGAAATGGGTCTAATACATGCCTTTATGATAAATAGGACTCATTGGCATGAAATTTGCCTCTTGAAATAGACAGAAACACTCCTTTTGTGATGTGTGTTTCTTCCCAAGCGAAAATATGACACTTGAGTTTTCTTCCAAAAGGGACTAGAAAACTTCGAGAATATACAAGGACTGACTCTTACTACTAGAAATGAAAACATGTAAGGTCACATTTCACTCTCAAATTTGAATGGAGGACAAAATTTTGAAGGGTGTTGTAGTGGCGACAACACACTCAATATGAAGAATTGTCAATCGAATAATTTTGAGAGAAATAATACCATAAGAACTAAGTGTATGTATGTGTGGATGAATAAGAAAGGGGCTACTAAATTATAAAACAAGTCCAAAAGGCCATCGATCAGTGGACATAAGTAGGTTGAGTGGCCTTAAATCCTTGAGAAGTAGGGTCAAAGTGCCTCAAGTCAACTAAGAGACTAGTGTGTGTAAGAATGATGTTAGATCAGGGAGAAGGTGGTTTCTTGAGTATGTAGAGGAGCTAATATTCTAAGGATAATAGAACTAAAATATTGTATAGGAAGTTCAACTAGAAAATAAACCAAGGTGTGGATAGCTCTTTGATATTAAATAACAGTGATGTTAACTATTATCAAAATGAAGTTACTTCAAATCCAAAAGGAGTTTAAGAGAATCCGTCGTCACAGACTTTTATATAAGAAAGTAGATTTTCATGTTCACCAAGTTGTTACCTATATCATGGTATTGATGTTATTATCCTTGTTAAGAAATGGTCAAGGTTCTTCAAAGGTTTAATATGTTGTGATAGAATCTTCTAATGAATCACAAACAAAATTCTTTGAAGAGACAATGATTGGTTATGCAGCTATAGCAGGTAAAATTTTCACATGACAAGTTTGACGAAGCTTCCAAGTGTATCAATAGGTTTCCTTATGCATGTGTGGTACAAAATATGAAAATCCCAGGGTTGATAAGATAACAACGTAGAGAAATATTTAGAGTTTTTAATGCAAGAGGTGTTGATGTGATACTTCCTTGGTTTATCCCCTTAATAACATGATAATGACTTGGTATTGATTCTAGCTTTTATGTGAGCCTTTAGTCTGGCTAGATAACTTGATGAATCCATAATATGAAGAAACCCTAGCTCTTATGTAAAAAAAGGAAAGAAACATGCATTAACAGTTGATGTTGAGGGTGATCATGAGCATCCACCTTAGAAGAAGACAAGGAATCCAAGTTTCATGAGATTTTAGATAAAGAGGGACTTGAAAATTCCATACAACTCTTAGTGGTTTATTCAAAAGACAAGTAAATCATATCATTCACCCTAGATTACTATTATTATTTTATTCCTTGATTATATCTTTTCTAATTGGTTATAATTTTTTCATCCATGGCTTCCTGAATAAGGTTTGTAGGTACATTATGAAGGCTACCAAGGAGATGATTCATGTAGTAGATGGCAACATCAAGAAGTGAGAGGAGAGGATGTGACATGAGGATTAACCAAGTAAGAGGGAGTGACTACGAGAATAAGTTTTCTCCTTTCACATATGGTCATATTCTTAAGAAAGTTTGGAAGAAATTATATATATTAACATTAAGGATTGTGTCTGGCAATAGGAAGAGCTTCTCATTCTAAGGAAGCCAACAATCAAGAAACGTGGAAGGTGAAACCTTCCAAGACGATGTCATGGGATTGAGATTGTTAGAATAAATTATTAGAGAGAGAATATCTCTAAGAGGAATGTTTCTTTCCTCAGGAGACCATAGCATAAAGACTTGCTTAAAAAGGGATTAGTTATAGCAAAAGGACTTGCATAAAACTGCAATAGAAGGAATTTCTTACATGACCAAGGAAGGAGAAATGATAATAGTATTTAGTTTCGTGACAAGGGAGTTTGGCTTCAAAGATTAAAATGGAGGATTCTGGAAGATACATTGCTTATTGGGATTGGAGATTCAAATTTGGTGAATATAATAATCATGAGAAATAACAGTAAAAACTTGGCCTTAGTAATGTACTTAGTCATGGATTAGCTCGTGGATGTAATGCATGTGAATCTCGATGTACTTGGTCCTCTTCCTCTGAATTGGAGCAATCTATATCTGAATGAACCCCTGATTGTCACAAAATATGACAATCGGAACTGGATACTCAAGACAAAACTCAAAGAGAAGCCCCTGCAACCAAACAACTTGTGTAGTTGCATTCACTGCACCTCTATACTCTACCTCAGCTGTAGATAAATCAATCATGGATTGATTCTTGCCAGACTAGAAAAAAGGCCCTGAACCAAAGCTGAAAACATAACCATAAGTGGAATTGTGGTGTGTACCATCGCTAGCCCAATCAGTGAAAGTGGGAAATCTGCAGCATAAAAGATACCAAAAGTGGAAGTACCTTTAAGATATCTAAGGATTCTATTTCCAGCTTTCTAATGAAGCTCATGGGGATCCTGCATATATCTGGAAAAAACTCCTACTACAAAATATATATCAGGTCGGATGTGAGTAAGATACAACAAACTCCAAACCAACTGTTGATACAATGTATTGTCCACCAAAGGTGTAGTACTCGCATCCTCAAATCTGATCCTCGAAAGAAATGGATATGCTGCTCGCTTGCATTCTGTCATCTGAAAGCAAACAAGTAGATCTGATTCATACTTAGACTATGCCATATTGATCCATGAAGTAGACTGAGAAACTTCAAGACCAAGAAAGTAGTGGAACAATCCCAAATCTGTCATGGAAAATCAATCGTGCAATGTTTATTTTCTGAATTAATAGATGAGGTAAGATTCCATGACATCAGTAAATCGTCTACATAAATTACTATCAGCAAAAGGGAATCATCATGTTTCATCAAATAAACATTCAAATCATATTTGCATCGAATGAATCCAATGGAAAGCAAGAAAGAATCCATCTTGGCATACCAAGCTTTGGGAGCTTGTTTTAGGCCATACAAAGATTTCTTTAATCTGCAAATGAGGGAAGAGTTCTGAATGTATCCATGTGTCTACTCCATATATATATCCTCCTTGAGATCCTCATAAAGAAATGTACTCTTCACATCCATGTGATGAACTTCCCATCTGCGAGAAACAACAATGGCTAAAACTAGTCGAATGGAGTCCATTTTTGTAACAGGTTCAAATGTCTCTATGTAGTCTATGCCATGTACCCATGAGTATCCTTTTGCAACAAGTTGAGATTTTTACTTTCTGATCTCACCATCTTCAACAATATTTGTTTGATATATCCATCGGCATCGAACAAGATTTCTTCCTTTCAGAAGTGGAACCAAGGCCCATGTGTTGTTTTCCATGAGAGCAGAGTACTCTTCATCCATGGCACACTCCCAAAGAAGGTTTACACTAGCCTCAGAGTGTGACTGTGGATCTAAACCAAGTGTCATATAGAACTGTATGGGAAGCAATGGTTCGGTGGCAGCCAGGGCTTGAGGAGCCCCAAAAAACTGTGATCTAGTCCTTCTTGCATCCACACGATCACTGACTAGTTCACCCACATCTTGTAGGGTCTTCTCTGCCCAAGTTGGCAACTGAGTTGGAGAAGCCATGACCTTCTCCTCATCCTCTGAATCAGACCCAATTGGCTTCTCTAATGGCTTCTCTGAATTTCTTGAAGAAGTTTCGGAATCCTCCTCATCAGTGGCAATAAGCGGTTCCTCGACAAGACCTACTAAAAAATCATGCAGTTATTCTTCTTCAAACTTCACACTTCGAGCTACAAGGAACTTTTCAATGTGAGAGTCTAGAAATCTATATCCCTTGACACTGTCAAGATATCCAACAAAGATACATTCAACACTTTGAGGCTCGAAAGCCTTCCTCTTATCTATTAGAATGTGAGCCCATCCTCGTGAACCAAAAATGTGAAAGTGCGACACTTTCGGTTTCTTACCAGTCCAACATTCAAATGGAGTGGTTCCTTTGAGTGCTTTGTGAGCAATGTGGTTCGTTATGATTGTATGTTGCACAATTAATAGCTTCAGCCCATAGCTTAGGAGCAAATGATTTGGATTATAGCATACAATTGGCCATCTCTTTTAATGATTGTTTTTTCCCCTCCGTGACACCATTCTGCTGTGGTGTATATGGCACTGTGTGTTGTAGTTGTATACTTGCATCAATACAAAGTTGATGCACATATTTTTTGACATAATCCCACCCATTATCAGTACGGAGTATCTTAATCTTACACCTAGACTCATTCTCAAGGAGTGCTTTAAATTCTATAAGGCATTCAAATACTTTCAATTTTAATTTCAGAAAAATACCCATGTAAAGCAAGAGAAATCATCTATGAAGGTGAGTACATATCAAACCTTACTGATTGAAGGCTGCGAGAATGGGCCCGTGATGTCACTGTGAATCAACCCAACAGGTGAAGAAGCTCTTTGTGTCTTCCCTTTGTCAAACTTTTGCTCCAGATGCTTGCCAATAATGCATCCTTGACATACACTACTTGTGAATTTAATAGCGGGCAATCCTTCTACCATGTTTTCTTTGCTGAGTTGATGTAAGTAATTATATTTTAGATGGCCAAATATTTCATGCCATAACCTACTGGTATCATTAGATTGTGATAGAAATACAGTGCTAATATATTTAGGAACAAAGTAGGAGAATAAATACAAACGATAACCATGATCTACAATTCCATGTGTAAGTTGTGAGCCTGTGAAAATGTCAGTAATCACTACGGAGTCTGGAGTGAACTCCACTTTCCTTCCAGAGCTGGAATAAGTGATTTGATATATTGAGAGAAGATTTGTGGACAATGAGGGAACATGAAGAAAATTTTTGATGTAACCCCTTTCAAGGTCTACAATTCCTTCTCCACACACCTTTGTGGGTGTGGCATCTCCCAAGTAAATTGGGATCTGGTTCTTTCTTCAATGGAGGAAAATTCATCTTTTGATGTAGCCATATGGTTTGATGCACCTGAATCAAGGATCCAAGTTGATGGAGTGGATTTGACAACCATTAAAGCATGACCATCTCGTGTTCTCCCTCTCCCATCTCCCGTTCCGTTATCATCTTTCTTCTTTGCATTCTCGGGCACGGTGAGATTGTGCTGCTGCAATTGCTTAGCCATCTTGTCGATTGTTTTCCTCATGCAATTTTCTTTGAGATGAAAACATTTGGAACAGTAACTCCAAAGTTTTCTTTCCTTCTTTTTCTTACCCTTAGGCAAAGAAGATCTCTCTAAAGATTGTATGGGTCTCTCCTTCTTCGATTCATTAAATTTACCCTTCCCTTTTTTCTTGTCTCTTCCACTACTCTTTGGAGCATCAATAGCTGCAAGTGCTTGGTTCTTTGAATGCTTGATGGCACACATCTGGACTAACTTATCTTTCTCTTGATTCAATGCTACATTGAAATCATTCAATGGAGGGATTTTTCCATTTTTCCTGGGTCAATTTAGATGCTTGAAAAGACGATACAAATACAAAATATTCAGGGCCTAATTTCGAGAGAATCGAAAGCATGAGTTGATCTTCCACTTTCTTGAATCCACATGCATCAAGTTCAACGAGGAGGGATTTAAATTTTGTGAATTATTCTTGCATTTTGTTGAAATGAGTTGGAATAAGGGACATGAGTTCATTCTCCAGTTGATGCACTCCCATTTCTTCTTGCTTGCCGAATAGTCCTTCCAATGTGGTCTAGACTACATCAGGAGTAGTGGCTCTACTGACATGAAAGAGGAGTTTTCTGGAAATTGATAGGCATATCATCCCAATTTATTCATATAATTTATTGAAATACTTTATCTTCTCTGTTGTAGAATTTAGTTCAGTCTTCGTTCCCATTGTTACTCTATAAAGCCCTTTGCTTCGGAGGAGTAGAGTAATCTCTGTCTTTCGTTCGAAGTAATTGAAAGGATTTAGAACAAGTTTTATGGGCTGAGAGAGATGATACATTTCTACTTTATGCACATCCTGATGATATATACCTACAAATAAAACCATGTACTATCCACTACATTTGAACTAGCCCTGATACCATGTAGAATTCCTGCAAAAACTTTGAAAGATCTAGAATTCTAGTTAAATTAAACACAAGTAATTTGCTGATATTCAAGAGAGGAGAGAAAGAATTTGCTCCATAAAAAAAAATGTATTAGATTAATGAACAATATAAATACATGAGAAACCAAACCTCTAATCCCAAAGGGAGGTGGTTATATAGAAATTGCCAAATCTAGAAAACTAGGAAAAAACTAGTAAAAAACTAGAAAAGGCTAAGAAAAGCTAAAGGGAGGTCTAAGATAGAAACAATGACTCAAGACATCTTATGCCAACTATCAGCCATGAGAAAAACATGATTAGGGGTGCATTTCCTAAGGAAGGAAACTTTAAAACATGCTAAAATGGTTAGGGGGACCAAATCCCTTGATTTAAGGGGGAATCTTCATGTGGGGCACCAATCCTCAAATAACTCAGGTGGATGAGGTGTGGTTAGGTGTGAACATGCACTTAGAAGTATAAATGGTTTAGGAAAGTGGTTGGACCAATATTTCCATAATATTAAGCCTTTAAAGGAAAAAATGAGGGAAAGCTGGTCCCCCAAGCTAGTTTACCAATAACCTAGTGTGAACATGATTCTCAGTGCATGTGGCTAAGTCAAGGATGCTTAGGATAAAAATAAAATGTAGATGTTAGGATTATATTCCAAAAATACGTGCACATGTTGAGCACAGAGATACTCTTGATTGTGACATGCAAGCACACGTGAGGAAGGTATACCACTTACGTTGCACAAGTTTGCTTGCTCAGTAAGATTCCTCCAATGCATGAGCGATGGGATTGTGTAATTTGAGTGGAGGAAGTGAAATTTGAGTGTTGGATTATTCTTGAGTGCATACAGATGAGTGATGAGGAGCCTTGGATGTATGAAAAATTTCCTGATCGGAAGTGAAACCAACCTCAGGACAGCGAGGACCTATCATAACCATCAGCTCGGACTGAAGTGCCTCAGCAGTATGCGGGGTTTCGAATTTGTCGACAGAAATATCATCATAGACCATTGTATTAGGTAGATTAATGATAGTTAAATCAGCATCATGATTGGATGAAGAAGTAGAGAGATCACAACAGCCAAGATCAGAAAATTCAGGATGTTTGTTGGCATCCTCATGATTTGATGAATCACACAAAGAGGTAAATGAGAAGAAAGAATGTTCACCCCCTACGTTTCCAAAAATGATAGATGAAAAATCAATTGGATGTTCAAATAATGATTGGTCCTCTCTATTGTCAGATGATGGACCGACATTCAGAGTCGTGTTGCTGATTGATTTTAATTTTAATTTTATGATTGATTTTGTTTTATTATTTTAAGAAATAATGTTTAATAATAATATTATTCACTAATAATATTATTAATATTAATATAAATTTTGAAATTATCTAGTTTAAAAATAATCTTATTTTATTTTTATTTTTATTTTTAAATTTTAACTAATAAAATCTTATATTTCTAGTTGAAATCTGAATTAGATTTTTTTAGATTAGGGTTGATGATTATTTAGGATGTGAGGGTTGAAAAGTAAGGATAGGAATGGAGGGCTCTGATGAAGTATATATATTAGTTGAAATCTGAATTAAAATTTTTTAGATTAGGGTTGGTGATTATTTAGGATGTGAGGGTTGAAAAGTAAGGATAGGAATGGAGGGTTCTGTTGATTTTAGTTTTGTTATTTTAAGAAATAATGTTTATAAATAATAATAATCACTAATAATATTATTGATATAATCTAAAATTTGAAATTATCTACTTTAAAAATAATCTTATTTAATTTCTATTTTTATTTTTAATTGTTAACTAATAAAATCTTATATTTCTAGTTGAAATCTGAATTAAAAATTTTTAGAATAGGGTTGGTGATTATTTAGGATGTGAGGGTTGAAAAGTAAGGACAGGAATTGAGGGTTCTAATGATGAGCCACGGTGGATGCCTCGAAATGTTGATTCTAAAATTCATGGATGTGATAATCTTATTTTAGTATTGCCATTGTTATTTTATAATATTCATTAGGAGCCTCATTTTAGACCTTAAAATTTCTCTAATGTATATTAAGGTATCATTATTGAAATTTCATATCTTATTTAATTATAATTTTAGAGGTTTGATTTGATTAAGTTAGTGTTCCTGAATGCTCCTGAAACATGCTTAAAATATGTTAGCCTAGAATTTTTGCGATAACATTCTTTCTGAGATTGTTTAGGCTATGAAATCTAGAGGAAACAGAGAAGAAATCTCTAGGTATGTATGGTAGAAATTTCATAACCTTATTTGAAAAATTAAAGATGTGGCATTTTGTGCAAGTTTGTTCTTTGGAATAAGCCAGAATCAACAAGTTTTGGGAGAAGTAGACCTAGTGGACGAAGAAGCAACAATTGAGACCATGTGAAGACAAAGTAAATTAACATACCTGGTGAAGGTAGAAGCAACAAGTAGACTTGGTGAAAGTAGAAATAGATAACATATATTGTGAAGAAGAAAGTAGACTCAGTTAGGTGGGACAGTTCTCACAAAGTATCCTAGGGCGTTGGTGTCCCCGATAGGTTGGTTCATACAAAACAATATATGGCATTGTTTTCTCCTATAGGCTTATTCCTACAAAGTAATGGACAAGATTTGTATCTCCTATATATCACTTCCCAAAAAGAAATAAATCGGATTATTGTCTCCAGTAGGTTGATACCTAAAGATGTAATAGTAGGTTTATGCATAAAAGACATTTCATATAAAAAAAATTGTGGTTTTCTCTCGTAAGGATTTCCATGTATATCTTGTGTTACTTGTTTAATTAATTATATTAATGTTATATAGTGTTTGAATGTTTAAATACATAAAAAAAATTATTATATTAATTCACCCCCTTCTAGTATAATTGTGAATCCAACATTCTATTGGTGGCTATGATATATTTGTTGATGGCACATATCCACAATGTGTTCCTTCATGTCCATGTCATAGCATTTCATGTCATGTATAGTGTTCGAAACCATGTTTAGTTATATTCTATATCGAGCACAGGTATTCCTGCTTTGCGAAAGATCTATATGATTGAGTATGTGGATGCTTTATAGGTCCTACATGGTATCTTTGATCGAGACCCCTTTCATGTGATACTTCTTGATATTTATTAAATTATACTATATTATCAATACTATAAGGGTGAAATTACATAATTGGGTAACTCCTCATAATTATTTCACAAGGAAGCAATTATTTTGTCATAGTTTCATACTAATGAAATAATAATTATTTAATAATTGAGAAGAAATTTCACCGTGAGTTGGAAAATTCTCATCATAATTGCGAATGGAAATTGTTCATGACTTGCAATTGTTTGGTTCATGTGCCATCAAGTATATCAATGGCTTTTATCCACCAAATTTACATGGCATCAATCGTATCTCTGATATCTTTTAAATTCCTATAAGAAGAGGCTAGATTGGTGGGCATGGGGAGAGAAATTAAGGAAACGTTGGAGGAATACTTAGGGAAACCTCTTTTTATGTTGTAAGAAGCCTTACTAGTAGCCAAGGATGGGTCAAGGTCATGATGCTAAGTGGCTACTTGCATCCCTAGGTATAAATTTTGTATTTTTCATTTTTATTAATATATATATCTTGTGGTTCTTTCCCACACATATTATTTTTTATTGTTAGAAATTAATTAATGAAGAAATGAAATGCATACAATATTATGGAAACACAAATAAAGAAACACATGAAATAAGAGGGACATGGATATACGTGTTGGAATTATGACAAATGTGTTGTCCTTGATGGAAACCTACTTGATGAAGTTAGTCAACATGATGCTAACATGATGATTTTACAAGCTAGTACACAGGCGATAGAGAATTTGGACAAAGGCATAGTAGTCCAGAGATAGAAGAATGATGAAGGTGATGTTTTGATAAATAGAAGAAGGTTTTGTGAAGAAAATCCACGTACATACACATATATAGAGAAGAGAAAGTGCATTCAGTTTCCATAACATGGTATCCCAAACACCAGGGATCTTTATCATGGTATGGCCCATAATAATGAGCGTGAAAATGGATATTTGATCTCATCTAAGAATAACATCTACATTACTAAGGATTTGATCTATGGTATTAGATAAGGCCTAAGCTATATAAGGAGATCAATATCAAAGTGTTTAGCGTGAAATTATTGGGCTATTGATGATTTGTTTGATCTAAAATAAGGTTGCACAAGGAATGTAATGTGCAATTAGATCTTGAATATTTGAAATGAATACATGATTTTCTTATGGGTTGATCTGTGATAATAATTTTATAATGTATGTTTTTTCTGGTTTTTCCAAAATTTGGGTTTGACGGAGGTTATGTTGTGCAACAAAGGAATGAATCTGTAACATCCCTAGTAAAAATTCCAGGTAATAAAAGTTAATAAAGGAAAAATAAGACCAAGTTAAGGGACACTTATTCGAAGCCGAATGTTATACAAAGATATCCTAGTGGGCATCAGTAGATATGTTTATGGCTAAAGGAAATTGGCAAAGGCAAAGTCATTAAAAAGGAAAAAAGGCAATTTGGCACATTTATTTATCAAAATAAAGGAAAATAGGAGAAAAGGGAGGTGAAAGGTCATAGGTTGCATGTGAGGAGGAAATTGAAGGAAAATAATGGAAAATGAAGAAAATAGAGGCCTAAGTGATAAAAAGACTTTTGAGGATTAGTTTGTAACCTTTTTTCAGTTCATTTTTGGAGCTCTCTCATTATTCTCTCTCTCTCTTAGTATTGGACACGTAGTTTTCTTAGAGCACTCTAGCTTTGGAGCAAGGAAGGAAAAGAAAGCAAAGGGAAGGAAACAAGGCAAAAATCAAGAAAGGAAGAGAAGGATCAAGTAACTTTAGCAGGGATACTTCTAGGTAACATATTTCATGTGTGATTTCCTAGTTGGTTTTTACATGAATGGCTTTGCATGTTGGTGTATGGTTCTCTTGTTGTCGATGGCATGCTTTTCATAGGTTATGATAGTGGTTTTTAGCCTAGCCTTGCCTTTTTTTGGATAGGCATGGTGTGATGTGATTATTTTCTCTGTTTTGAGCTTTGGAATTTTCGGATGGCTTTTGGAATCCAAGGCAGAGGTGGTCTTAGGAAAGTCTCATAGGCCTAGGAATCCCTTGATTAGTTTTGGCCAGATACATGGTAAAGCTTGAGGGAGGAGTATTAGTTTAGGGCCTATTGATCCGGTTTGGATTGCCATAAAGAATGAGAGATTGGTATCTCAGTTTAGGGCCTAGTGATCTGGTTTGGATTGTGGTAAATCCTGAGCAACAAGGAGATGAAAAATTCCTCAAGGATAGTGATGGAGTCCAGAGGCATTCCTAGTTGAGTTTGGTTTTGTGATCTTGGTTTTGGTTTTGGTTAGATCATGGTTTGGTGAGGGTGGAGGTGGTTTAACCTATGGATTCCTTTGGTTGTTTTTGGATTGGTTTACCCATGATATCCCAACCATGTCTATAGTCGAGTGGTACGTGGAAGTCTTGAACATGGTCAAATTTCCTATGTTTAATAAAAGCTAAGTTCTCTTTCTTTTGTACCTATTCATATGTGGATTTAATTGTTGTTATCTCACTACTATTTTCATGGTTTAATGCTAGATATAAGGATGGTTATATGACTAGTTATTGTCATGGTTATTTCATGTATTTACTTGTAACTGAAATGATAATGTATGCTAGACCGAATTGATGTCAAAAACTTTAAGGGAAGAGGGTGATGATCCTTCTTTTCAAGTTTCATATGATTTATCGGTCATTTGTGCTTTTTCTTATATTCATTTCTTGTAGATTGCATTGATGCCAAGTGTTTGAAAAAATGTCAGTCTCGGTTGGGGATGGTCATACCTAGTCCTGGAGTTAGTTTTGATTGATAATACTTGTTATTATGTAAATCATGGATTACGGAAGTGTCAATGAATTTTGGGCAGTGATCTAAGCTCTGTGCCTAAAAAAATGGCTGAAATCCCAGGGACGCTAAGACAACACTGAGAAAAATATTCTATGGGCATTGGCATATCATGTTGAGGGAGAATCCAAACCCTTGTGGACATTGGCATTCCCATAGCATGGGAGGATCCTGGGGTTAATTGGTCAAAAAAATCAGTGGGACCCAGGGGTTGGCTACCTAATAGGTTGAGATGGTTCCTGGGAGTCATGCTACTGATGTGGAAGGTCTATATGATGTGTTCTCGTTGATTCCATTTCCTTAAGGTAATCTAGGAGGTTGAATCTAATCATAGTTGCATCTCATCGCATGTTTGCCCCAGTTGGGCGGTTACTTTGGTAGATGTGGGATGAGGGTGTTATAGAGTGGTATTAGAGCATGGTTCACCCCTTAGAATAGATGGGTTGTGTGTTTTTCATGCATTCATTTCAATTGCAAATGTGTTTCTTATGTTGCAATATCATATGCTTGTTGCATATTCATGGTGTTGGTCATGGTTGTAGTGACTTTGCCATGTGAAGGAAGATGTTATTGTGTGAAGTGTCTCATTATGGGTGTATGATTGGGTACATGTTGTTTATGCTTGCATACTATCAATCTATAGTGATGTGGTTGTTGTCATGCATGAGGTCATGGTATGTGTAGTTAATATGGCCATGCATTGATGACTAAACTCTAGCTAGAATAATGGACTTATGGTCACATGCCTATGTGTTATATTTCTATATGTTGTCATGATTATGTTATACATGTATCATGATGATTTATTGATCATGCAAACAAGGTATCCTCCCTGAAGTATACTAAGGTACATTTATTTATTTTGATTTGGTTTAGCTAACATAGTATGCAAGAAAGAGATCAAATTGGCTAGCAAGATGGCAGACTACAAAGAATCTCCCTATGAATCAAATGAGCATCGTGATGTTAGACATCCCTCTAATTTAGTAGACACATTAAGAATCTTGATCAAAGAAATGAGTTGTAAGGAAGATAATAAAAAAATATTTCAAGGATAAGAGAAACAAGCACAGGTTAATGCAATAATCCTTTAGAGTTTATCAGAGTTACAGTGACAATGACCACCTCGGATCAGCCATGAGAAAGAGGACATAACTAATGGGGCATATGGAAGCAGGTCTCATGGTGTTCATAGGTCGGATAGAGATGACATGATTAGAAATGTTAGGTTGTTAAATACTTTGGATAGGAGAGGTGATGGACACACGTACTATTCTAGTTTTGGTTCTGATAGGCACGATGATCGTCATCGCTATCATCCTTACAAGAGTAATGATAGGGGATATTTTCCAAATGAGTTTAATAAAGAAAATCTACCTAATTTTATGGAGATATGAAAAAATCACAGGATGCAGAGGATGGTTGCTTGGTATGAGGAATTTCTTCAAATTGCATGATTACTCAGAAAACATGAAAGCAAGGATAGCCACTTTTAGTCTCAAAGGTAAAGCAAATATTTGGTGGGAATATGTGAAGAATGTCAAGGGTATTAATGAGGATGACATGAATTGGAATGAGTTTGATAGGATATTCGAGAATATGTTTTGTTAGAAATGTATTATGATGATAGAGATAAGGAGTTTTATGAGTTGAGAATGGGTTCCATGACAGATGATGAGTATACTAGCAAGTTATTGGGACTATTGAGATATGGACCTTACCTTAAGGAGGAAAAGTACAAGGTTCAAATATTCATCAATGGACTACCACTAACATAAAGAGACCAAATTTAGTTCTATTCACCTAGATCATTGGACGATGCCATTCGAAAGCTAAAAATTTGTTATGAGCAGTCGACGTGCAAAGTTGATCTGAAGCGTGACTTGAAAGAAAATGAGAAAGTTAAAATAAAATGGCCACCAAAGTGAGGAATATCTCAAGATGCAAGTGAGAAAGAAAATGTAGTACCTTATAATAATTTCAATACAATTGAGAAGAGACATAGAGAGCGACAGACTAGAGGCGATGGTAGAACACCGTTGTAGTGTTGGATATGTGGTAAGGATCATTGTAAGAGGGATTTTACGTAGTTTCAGTGTGGTAGGCCCCAGATATAGAGTGTTCAGGAGGCTCATACAGTTGGTGATGTTTCTCATACGATTCCTCGTATCTATGTAGCTATGGTCAATAGGTAGGCAAATCATCGACCATCTATCATTGAAATGGATGGTATGCTTTGTGATCAAATTGTTTCTATTTTGATTGATCATAGATCTAATTATAGTTATATTAATCCTGACCCAATGGATAAGTGTGGTTTGAGTAAAGAAGTGGTGAAAAGCCTTGGTTGGTATAGTTGGATACAGGTACAAAGAAGAGAGTTCACCATTGGGTAAGAGCTTGTGCATTTGAGTTAAATGGTATGCCTACAACATCACATTTGAATGTACTGCCATTAGGATTGTATAGTATGTTTTTGGTTATGGATTGCTTGTACCTTCATAGGACCAAAGTCGATTTCTTTGACAAGGCCATTGAGTGCATGGATGATAATGGGTAAAAGAGAATTTTGCAGGAGAAGAAGAAGCCTAGTTCAATGAGGATGGTTACCACTATCTAGGCTAAGTGTAGTTGCAAAAAAGGTTGTGTGATGTTTGCAGTACATATATCTAGTGACAAGGGTAAAGATGTGGAGGATGCATAAATATTCCATAGGTACCCTATAATGCAGCAGTATAAGGATGTGTTTCTAGCATAGATTCTAGAGTTACTTCCTCATAGGGAAGTAGATTTCTTTATTAAGTTGGTGCCAGGGGCAACACCAGCATTGAAGGCACCTTACAGGATGAGTACCCGAGAGCTAGTAGAGTTGAAGTTGTAGTTAAAGGAGATGCTCGACAAGGATACATTAAGCCAAGTGTATCACCTTGGGGTGCACCAATGTTTTTCGTAAGGAAGAAATATGGTACTCTCAGATGGTGCATTGATTAGATCCATTTGAATAAGGTAACGATCAAGAACAGGTACCCATTCTCTCTTCTCTTTCACACAATCTCCTCTCTCTTTCTCATTCAAAATATATATCTACATATACGCAATACAATTCCCTCATATATAGTGAGGGGTTTCCTTCTAGGCAAAAAAACCCTAAACTAAACCTAACTTCTACCGTTACATATTTGCCTAATGAACGGCCCAGATTGACTATGAAATTACAAAATTTTACAAGAAAATTTTACATCTATTTTTGGTTTCGAGGATGCTGCACCAAATCCCCTGTAGGGGGGGGCTCCCTTGGACCCCACTTGTAGCGCAAATATTATGGGAAACGTTGCTTCCACATTGCGAACTGGGGTCCGATGTGGTGATACCTCTAAATAAAGAAGATAATAAAGCTCCACACCCAACACTTCTCTAATTGTGGCTACTCTGCAACCTTCTAAGGCTAGATTGAGACATAATTCATGCTCCCAGTCAACCACCAAGTCTCTAACCTTTACCTTACTCCTCAAATATTTTCATGCATCTTCAACCTCGAGACAATATAGGTTCTTGATTCGTACACTAATATGTTTCATCTGTCCCGTGGTGATGTGTCTAAGGAAAACCTTCCCTTTGCTAAATATCACATCTTCTGGGCACTATAGAAACTCAAATTCGCATTGTAACTATCTCGTCGTCACACAATTTTTTGAAAAAAGAGTTCATTTTAAATCAACAATATCTCCCTCATCCGAAATCTGATTAGGACAATGTTTTTTCTTTATTTGGGTAGTTTTTTTCCAGGAATCCAAATCTGCTATTTGTTTTTGAAAATTTCGCACAAAAGTTTTTAAATCTATTGTGCAAACATGTTGCGCAAAAAATTCCTACTTTGATGGCATGTAGACTTTTACTTGTAGATTGAAACTGCTTATCTGATACGCTAAAACATAAGACAATAATGTAGTCTACTCATCAACGGAAACCAAAATTGATTAATGAAAACACTAATCATAAAAGTAATAATTTCAATCGCACATAACACAATATTTTTCTAGGGAACGCAACTAGTCAAAGCCCCAATTATTTATATTGCATTAACCAAAACACCTAAGAAGAAAATACAATGCTTTTTCTACTCGAAAATCTTTGCACAACTAAAATCTATTTCTCTTCTTCCTAGGCAAGCCTTGAATGAATACAATATGCTCTTCTCAACCTTGAGCTCAACTTGAACAAGTATCTTCTATCCTCTGCCTAACTAATTGCCTTTGCCAAACACTTAGCCAAATTCCTAGCCTTCCAATATCATACTTCTTGCAAAATATCTAATGGAATTAGCCCATATTTAATTGGTAAAATCCCTCACCCATAATAGTGCAATCCATCATAGGCCTTCTACTGATTGTGATGGGTTGTGTTATATTCTTTCCACGACTAGCCCACATAGTTAACCGCGGGATTAGAAGGGGGGTTTGAGGGGTGCAAGTAACCCCACTCTATCGGGTCCGAGGCAGCACCCTATAAAATTTTGGTTTTGGAACATATGTTAGGTTGGGCGGACCCACTTATGGTTTTGTGCATGATTTTTGCACATGTTTTTTGGACGCGATGGTTTTCAGTCCATGGTTTTGCACGAGATGGTTTTTAGTCCATGGTATTGGATGCTTTGGCATGTATAAATATGTATTATAACATTGAAAGGAACATAACAAAAAATCAAGCTGGTAGTCCTGGTTTTGGGATCCAGGGGAAAATTTATATGTATATGTGTTTTATGTGTTATACTCTCGCATTGTTTATTTTCTGTGTTTTAGAATTCATATGCAAGTAATTTTTGTACGGGGTTAAAACCTACATTTGGTATCAGAGTTGTTTTGGCTTCAAGGGGACACCTTTGTGACTGAGGGTTGCGCTTGGGCCCGTGGTACACCCTATTCAGTGGAAGATCTGCGAGATCCATTCTGGTGGTGAAAGAAGATGGCGAGCAGTGGAAAGATAGAGATCGATAAATTTAATGGTCAGAGTTTTGAGTTGTGGAAAATCAAGATGGAGGATCTGTTGGTGGATAAAGATTAGTGGATCATGGTAGATCTGGGTACTAAACCAACGGGAGTTTCCAATGAAGAATGGAAGAAGTTAGATCGAAAGGCAAAGAAGACAATACGATTGTGTGTCTCAAATTCAGTATTGCTGAATGTATCAAGGGAAGCTACGATTAAGGCTTTGTGGAACAAGTTAGGGCTTTGTGACAATCTAAGTCTCTGGTGAATAAACTGTTTGTATGGAAAATACTGCATAACTTGAGGATGAAAGATGGAGATTCGGTGACAGAGCATCTGAAAACATTTAATATTGTCGTCAATTATTATTTGTTGATATTAAAATTTCAGATGAAGATAAGTGCATCAGTTTGTTATGTTCTCTACCAAATTCTTGGGATAGTCTAGTTATTGCAATAGGTAGCAATACAACTACCTTGCAGTTTGATGAAATAGTCTCATCCTTGCTAACAGAGGATATGAGATGGAAAAATATGGAGAACCATAATGATGATGCCTTGTCTGTATGAGGACAGTCCCAGAACAGAAACAAAAATAAGTCATCAAGCGGGAGATCTAAATCTAGAGGGAGATTTAAATCTCCAGGAAAACCTCTAAAGGTGGTGTGCTGGAAGTGCAAAAAGGAAGGGCACTGTAAAAGGGACTGTAAATCTAAAGCTCCTGATAAAGGAAATGGATTTGATGATGCTCCTTCTGTAGAGGTGAAAACCACCTCAGATGAAGGTGGGGATGTGTACTTGGCTTCTTCCAGTACACATGTAGATCATGAGGCATGGTTGATTGACTTAGGTGCATCCTTTCACTTCACTCCCCATAGATAATGGTTCTTCGAGTATGAGAAATATGATGGTGGTGATGTCTTCTTGGGGGATGATAGGAAGGCTAGAATTGTCGGTCATGGAAAATTAAAGATGAAGTTGCAAGGTGGAAGGGTTAGAACACTTTTGGATGTTTTGCATATTCCTGAATTAGCCTAAAATCTGATTTCTGTAAGCAAGTTGGATGATGTAGGTGTAAAAATAGTGTTCGAGAAGGATACTTGCAAGATGGTTCGGGGTCATTGGTATTGATGTGGGGAGTTTGGATTGGAACTCTGTACAACCTACAAGGTAGCACTATTGTTGATGGGTGCAATAGTTCTATGATTCCTAATAGTGGAGCAGTAAATCTAGTGGTCTCTAGAGAGAAGAACATGCTATGGCATCAAAGTCTTAGACATATTGGAGAGAAGGGCCTTCGAATACTTCATGGTAAAGGTATGGTAGAAGGTATGAGTAATAGCTCTCTGGATTTTGATTTCTGTGAAAATTGTGTATATGGGAAGCAGAATTGGGTAAGTTTCCCCTCTGGTGGTAAGAGGGCGAAACATGTATTAGAGCTCGTGCACAGTGATGTGTTTAGACCTGTGAAAGTTCCACCATTGGGTAAGTCTGTGTACTATGTATCATTTATAGATGAATTCTCAAGGAATACATGGATATATTTCCTTAAGAATAAATCTAAAGTCTTTGACAGGTTTAAATAATTTAAGGCTTTGCTGGAAAACTAGACAGAGAAGAAGATAAAGATGCTGAGGACAAATAATGGTGGAGAGTTTTGCAGTAAGGAATTTGAAGAATTATATAAGAAGTGTTGTATAACATGGCAGAAGACTACTCCATATACACCTCAACAAAATGGAGTTGCAGAATGAATGAACAAGACGTCGATGGAGAGGGAAAGAAGCATGCTCAGTGCTACCAGGTTAGGACAAGAATTCTCGGTAGAGGCAGTGGAGACAACATGTTACCTGGTCAATAGATCAGCTTCATCATTGTTGGAGGACAAGACTCGCAAGAGGTATGGACTGGTAAGAAACCCTCTCTTTCACATCTGGGGGTATTTGGATGTGAAGCATATGTACATGTTCTAAAGGATAAACGAACCAAGTTGGATAGTAAATCTGAAAAGTGCATCTTTATTGGGTGTAAGGATGGTTTAAAGGGTTATAAGCTTTGGAACCCAGTAACAAGGAAGGTTGTGTACAGCTGAGATGTGGTGTTCAGATAGGTAAAAGATGTTATTAAACATGAAGTCCAACCAAAGGAACCTCAAAGGATAAATTTTGAGCTAAAGGAGGAAGAATCAGACTCTACAACAAAGGAGGAATCAGAAAATGAAGAGCCCCAAACTTCGGGTGTGGGAAGATCAATTCAAGAAAGAAGAAAGCTAGAAATGTATAATCCATCTGCTTTCTATTCAAATTTGTCTTTATCTATTACTGATGATGATCCCAGAACTATGAAGGAAGCAATAGATTCAAAGGATCTACAACTCTGGAAAGAGGCCATGGTTGATGAAATGGCATCTTTGCACAAAAAATATTCTTGGATCTGGTGGAGCTGCCAGCTAGAAGGAGACCCATTGGCAACAAATGGGTGTTCAAGAATAAGACAAATGCAGAATGAAAGATGGAGAAATATAAAGCTCGGTTGGTAGCAAAAGGTTATTCCCAGGTGCCAGGAATTTATTTTGGTGATATTGTTTCTCCTATTACAAGGGTAGCTTCTAATAGATTACTTTTATCTGTTGCTACTTCTTTTGATTTTGAGGTAGAATAAATGGATGTGAAGACAACATTTCTTCAGGGGGATCTGGAAGAGGAAATCTACATGAAGCAACCTGAAGGCTTTGCATTGAAGGATAAGAAAGAACTGGTATGCAAGTTAAAGAAGTATCTGTATGGGTTAAAACAGTCACCAAGGATGTGGTATTATAAATTTTATACATTTATAAGGGACTTGGCTTCACCAGAAGAAAAGCAGATCACTGTGTGTATTTTGAATTAATTGGTGACCGTGTTATTTATCTAGTCTTGTATGTTGATGATATGTTGATGGTTGGAAATGACAAAGAAATTATCTAGGATTTGAAGACCCATTTGTCCTCCAAATTTGACATGAAAGAGCTTGGTGCTACAAACTATATTTTGGGCATGGAAATTAAAAGAGATAAGACAAAGAGGAAGCTCTGGTTAAACCAGAGGAAGTATGTCGAGACAATATTGCAAAGGTTTAATATGTTGGATAGTAAACCGGTGAAGGTTCCTATTCTTGTAGGTGTAAAGTTATCTGTTGAACAGTGTCCCAAGACACAAGAAGAGGAAGAGGACATGTCTAGTGTTCCATATGCAAGTGCAGTCGGTAGCCTG
The DNA here is from genome assembly GCA_000404065.3 of Pinus taeda. Lineage (NCBI taxonomy): Eukaryota > Viridiplantae > Streptophyta > Pinopsida > Pinales > Pinaceae > Pinus > Pinus taeda. The sequence goes on along the minus strand of APFE030541348.1, from coordinate 119,319 downwards.
ATGTATGTGATGGTCTATACTAGACTATACATTGCACGTGCAGTGGGAGTATTGAGCAGGTTTATGTCAAAACCAGGGAAGGAGCACTGGACAACAGTGAAGTGGCTTTTTAGGTATTTTTGCTGCACTAGTGATTATGGTTTGTGCTACCAAGGAAGACTAGGATTTGACAGAGTGTTGGATATTTGTGTCTTTGTTGATGCAAACGGGGCCGGAGATCTGGATCATAGAAGATCTACAAGTGGGTATGTGTTTAACCTATTTGGAGGTGCAGTCAGTTGGATGAGTAACAAACAATCTGTAGTGGCACTATCAACTACAGAGGCAGAATACATGGCAGCCACTCATGAAAGTAAGGAAGCAGTTTGGTTGCAGAGATTATGTTCAAATATGGGGTTAGTACAGGGAGCTATAAGGATATACTGTGATAACCAAAGTGAAACTTTCTTGGCAAAGAACCCTGCATATCATTCAAAGATAGAGCACATTGTTGTTCAGTATCACTTTGTGAGGGATATGATAGAAGACAAAAAGGTATTGCTAGTAAAGGTCAACACTTTGAAGAATACTGCAAATGCATTAACAAAATCGGTGATCTCTAAGAAGTTCTCTTAGTGTAGAGAAACAATGGGCATTGCAGGGTTGGATAAATGACTAAGCTCTCTTGTGGCCCCTTGTGGAAAGAAAACAACAAGTGGGAGAATATTAGGTTATGTTATATTCTTTCCTCGACTAGCCCACATAGTTAATCAGGGGGTTAGAAGGGAGGTGGAGCCCTCGCTTTGTTACACCGATTGCGTAGCGGGGGGGTCACAGGGGGTTTGAGGGGTGTAGATAACCCTACTCTATGGGGTCCGAGGTAGCACCCCAGAAAATTTTGGTTTTGGAACCTATGTTAGGTTGGGTGGACCCAACTATGGTTTTGTGTATGATTTTCGCACATGATTTTTGGACATGATGGGTTTCCATCCATGGTTTTGGATGCGATGGTTTTCGGTCCATGGTATTGGATGCTTCAGCATGTATAAATATGTATTATAATATTGAAAGGAAAATCTCTGTTTATATGTGTTTTATGTGTTATTCTCTCTCATTGCTTATTTTCTATGGTTTAGAATTCGTATGTAGGTAATTTCTGTACGGGATTAAAAACTACAAATTGCATGCACAATCTGTACAAATTGGAAAATTATACAACTGATAGTACATTGTCCCTAAACTCTAATCTCAAATGGGTCTTCCTCTAGAATAAAATCATCAGTTATTTTGAGTGATTTATCTGTTATATGATTGATCACTACATGTGACTGAAATCCTACTTAGTTCACTTGACCACTCACTAGTTCCTCCAACAGTTAGAACTATTTTAACTAAATTTAACTTAGTTAAACTAAATTAAATAATTACAACTCAATAATAACTCAAAGTGGGCCCCTAAAATTTAGGGACCACTCTACATGACTCTAGACAAAATCCCAACTCGAATTTACTAAGCCAACTAAATCAACTTAACTTAGTTAACTTTTACAAGTTTCCATGAGAATAGAATTACAATTTAATTCCCAATTTAATTCAAGGACAAATTAAATTAGAATTTCTAGATGTTATTTTTAACATTTCTTGTTGTTATTTTCAACACATGGAAGCGAGATGATAGGTATATTGAGATTATGCACAGGCTACAATGGATTATAGGTATAAGTGTAGGTGTAGGTACAGGTACAGGTGATCTAGATGCAAATTATCATCTCACGAAAGATGGTTTTGTGAGATTCGGGGACAGGATGTATGTGTTGAATTGCAGTGAGCTCAAGAAGCTTATCTTGACAGGGTTACACATGAATCCATACTCAAGTCACCTAGGATACCAAAAGACATTGACGACGGTGAAGAAATTATAATCTTAGCCGAATTTGAAGAAGGAAGTGGCAAAGTTCGGGGCTAGGTGTTGGGATTATGAGCAAGTGAAGGTGGAGTGTAAGCATTCAGGTGAAGTGCTACAACATATTATGATTCTGGAATGGAAATGGGAGGTCATTTATATTTATTTCATTATAGGACCTCCAAGGATAGTGAGACAACATGATTCTATTATGTCTATGGTCGACAGGTTGAGCAAGGTAGCTCACTTCATTCTAGTGAAGAATACATATTCAACTAGTGAAGTGCCAGAGGTTTTAATCAAGGAAATCATGAGGTTACATGGTTTCCTGAATAAGAACATGTCAAACAAGGATGTGAAGTTCACTTCTAGGTTTTGGAAGGAACTATTTTCAGGTTTGGGTACAAAGTTGGCCTTAAGTACAACTTATCATCCACAAAAATATGGACAAACAAAGAGGGTCAACAGGATCTTGGAGGATATGTTGAGGATGTATGTGATGCAGCAACAGAGAAGATGTGAGGAGTATCTTCCATTGGTTGAGTTCACATGCAATAATAGTTATCAAGAGTCATTGATGATAAGTCCTTTTGAGGAATTGTATGGATAGAGTTGTAATACTCCCATCAGCTGGAGGGATCCAGTGAACAAGCTACTTATTGGGATAGATATGTTGGTAGACATTGAGTAGGAAATGCAGGTTATTAAGAAGAATCCAAATGTATCATAGAATAGACAGAAGATTTATGCATACCAACACATGGAATTCAAGGAGTTTTAGGTTGGGGATCATTTTTATTTGTGCATCAAGCCCAAAAATAACTCTTTTAGGATTGGATCATGTGTTAAGTTGGCACCATATTATTGCAGGCCTTTTGAGATCCATGAGAGGATTTGATCAGTGGCCTATGAACTTGAACTACCTCCAACAATGAAAGTCCATGATGCTTTCCATGTTTCATTGCTTAAGAGGTATATAAAGGATGTTGATCATGTTATTGATTGGTTTATATTGCAGGTGGAGCAAGAAGGAGAGTTCCAATGAGAGCCTTAGTGCATATTGGAGCAGAATCATCTCGTTCTTAGGAATAGAGCCATAGAGCAAGTTATAGTGTAGTGGAAGCACTTTGTGCCTGAAGAAGCTACATGGGAGATGATAGATTATATGTGGGCCATGTATCCTTCCTTGTTTTTCAATGGAGGAAACACAGTTTTGGTTCGATGTTTTTTATATGTTTGGCATATGTTCTGCTAATGTTTTGGTATATGTATACATGTCTCGATGTACATACCACCGTGAGCTAAGTTATAAAGCTCCAATAAGAGGTATGGTTGTTATTATCTTGTCATATTGTCATGATGTTTTTCTTTTGAGCAGGTCATTCATTGTAAATATTGGAATGAGCTAAGTTATAAAGCTCCAATAATAGGTATGGTTGTTATATTTTCATGTTGTCATGATGTTTTTCTTTCGAGCAGGCCATTCATTGTAAATACTGCAACGAGATAAGTTATAAATATCCATAGGAAGTATGTTTTCCTTTCTGTATGTTTCCTGAGGTCTTAGTGTGGTTGAACACCAAGGATGGTTTTCCCAAAGCGTGAGGGTTCTGTAAAATCCATGGTGAAAATTCCATGTAATAAAAGTTAATAGAGGAAAAATAAGACCACAATTAAGGGATACTTGTTCCAAATTGAATGTTGAGAAAATATATCCTAGTGGTGATCATTGAATGTGTTTATGGCTAAAGAAATTGGAAAAGGAAAAGCCAACAACATTAAAAAGGCAAAAAGGAATTTTGGCACATTTATTTATGAAAATACAGGAAAATAGGAGAAAAAGGAGGTGAAAGGTCAGAGGTTGCATGTGAGGAGGAAATTAAAGGAAAATAATGGAAAATGAAGAAAATAGAGGCCTAATTGATAAAAAGGCTTCTGATGATCAGTTTGTAACCCTTTGTCTCTTCATTTTTGGAGCTCTCTCATTATTCTCTCTCACTCTCACACCCTTGGACACTTAAGAGTTTTCTTGGAACACTCTAGCTTTGGAGCAAGGAAAAGCATGCAAAGGAAAGGGTGGAAAGCATGGATCAATAAAGAAAGAGAAGGATCAAGCAGCTTCAGTAGGAATACTTGTAGGTAACATATTGTATGTGTGATTTCCTAACTAGTTTTAACATGCATGGCTTTGAATGTTGTTGTATGGTTCTCTTGCTTTTGATGGCATGGTTTACCAGGTTATGATAGTGGTTTTAAACCTAGCCTTGCCTTTTCCTAGATATCCATGGTGTGATGGGATTTTTTTGTCGATTTTTAGCTTTGGAATTGTCGGATGGTTTTCGAAATCTGGGGTGGAGGTGGTCTGAAGAAAATCCCAAAGGTCTATGAATTCCTTGACTGCTTTTGGCGGGATACACGGTAAAGCCTAAGGGAGGAGTCTTTGTTTAGGGCCTAGTGATATTGTGTGGATTATGATAAATCCTGAGAGACTAGTGTCTCATTTTATGGCCTAGTGATATGGGGTAGATTGCAGTAAAACTTGAGAGACAAGGAGATATAAAATTCCTCAACGATACTGATGGAATCTGGAGGCATTCCTAGATCAGTTTGTTTTTGTGATCTTGGTGCCAGTTTTGGTGAGATCATGGTTTGGTGAGGGTGGAGGTGGCTTAACCTCTAGATTCCCTTGGTCTTTTATGGATTGTTTTACCTATGAGGTCTTACATTCATGCTTGGAATATGGCACGAGGTTGACTGGCTGAAAGAATGATTTGGTTCAACCAGTCTATGGTCGGGCTGTACGTGAACGTCCTGAACCTGGTCGAATTTTCCTTTATTTAATAAAATCTAAGCTAAGCTCTCTTGATTTTATACTTATTTATATTTGGATTTAGTGGTTGTTATAGTATTGTTATTTTCATCATTTAATGTTGGTTATAGGCATGGTTATATGACTGGTTATTTTCATGGTTATTTCATGTATTTACTTGTAACTGAAAGGATAATGGATGAAAGACCTAATTGATGTCAAAATAGTTAAGGGAAGAGGGCGGAAATCCTTCTTGTCTAGTCTCATATGATTTATTGGTCATTTATGCTTTGTTTTGTATTCATTTTCTGTAGATTCTATTGATTCTAAGCGTTTGAAAAAATGTCAGTCCTGGTTGGGGATGGTCAGTTCTAGTCCTCGAGTTAGTTTTGATTGGTGTTTCTGGGAAAATTAGTATCTCTAAGAAATTCTAATGCTCTAGGTTTGGTAGCTAGCCTATAAACAACAGTCAAAGCAATTCATTATTTTTCCTATGAGTAACAAATAAGAGAAAGATAATGAAATACCAACCTATAACTTCCGCTTGATTCCTCACTTGATCTCCCTCTCCTTTGGCCAATATCGTAACTCCTCCCCATACTTAACACGCTTGGAGAATACTTGTACAGTTACAAAAACAAAGACCCATCAAAGTATAATGATCTATCACAGCATAAATATCATAGAATTAGAAATATGATAAACAAATGAATGCATTTACAGTTAACATAAACAAATGGGAAAAATTTTGAAGAACTTTATTGATAACAAGGAGAATTACAACCCATAAGTCTGATCTAGTGCCATCCTCCCAACTTCAAGCCTTCTTCACCTCATGAATAAGCAAGAACACGCCAATAATAACGCAATACGCTCACCTCAATACTAAAACTAGCAGCACTTCCTTACAACTCAGAATAATTCAGCCTTCAAATCTCTTGGATGAGGGATCCATTTATAGATGGATAGAGGAGGTTGAGTCATCAATGAGGATGATGAAAGGCATTCTATTTTTAGGAATTGGTTCCATGAAAGAGGGGAATTGGAGGTGGTTTCCTAATTCCTTTAGTCATCCTTGGGTGAACTCAGAGTGGAAAGTGGCACAAGAGAAGTTTCTAGAAGTTTCCATGCACAACTGATTCTCAAACTCTCCTGGAATTTTGTCTTACCTCCCCCATCACACCTTACAAAGGGCCAAAACTATGATCCATAGCACTTTGATAGTGTGGTACCTGCTATGCATAGCACCCTAACACAGGGCTTTCTGCAATGATCAATTTAAGGCACTTTTTGGATGAATTTTGTGATGGAACTTTTGGAGAATGAGGCATCTAGATGACTAAGTTTATTTAGGGCATAAAACAACTATATTAGGGGTTGATGAACCCTAATATCATTCACATGTGAGTTGGGTTTGATGTGCACAAATATGTCTATAATAGTTTCCCCCTAAAGCATGAGGTCGTAAATATTTATGTCAGTTGAAATGCTTTATCATGAGTTTCAGAAGTTTCGAATTGGAAGGTGACCTACATCAATTACAACACAATGCATCATGATAATATGGTTTTCTCATGAACTAGCTGAGGGAGGCATTCCCGTGCTCATCTTATAAACTTTCATTACATGTACATAGATCAGGTAGTCATCTAGAGATATAGACTTGTGATTCTATAGATATAGATTTGTGATCGATGATTAGGATGACCATATGTGTAAAGCCTTGGTACATTTGTTGCATTTGTACTTCTGAATATATCGCAGCCCAGATGGATGAAACTAGATCCGGGGTTTTCAAAATCGTTCAATATTCACTCAATGTACTAGTCTAACCATGTGAAAAGATGCTCTAAGTTCAAACATGGAGAGACATCGCCTGATTACCAGCCAATGATGTAAGTTGTTAATAGGTGCGAGATGGATCACCGATAATGATGATGATCCTCAAGGTACTACAGTACATTTCGCGTGGTGTGAGTAGATGATTCAATGTCAAACACCATGCAAAATCTTTCGGTCGAAGACCATTGATGTCAACCTATCGTCATAAGAGAGAAACTTGCCATTGATGTATGCAAGCTTCAAAGCACTGAAAGGGCATTTCTAAGTCAACTTATTGGATGATGAGTTGATGTCGACAAGAAGTGACTCATCGTAGGAGGGCTTTGATGTATCCCACATCTATGACACGAAATGAAGTAAATGATCTTTGGAGATGAAAATGGACTGAAGACACAAAGTTTATGAATGGCGGTCATGAAAATGAAGGTTTGTGGTATTGCAATGGATGAGACTTTAATTGGATGACTTCTCTTGAACATATCGGTGACACTGAGTTGGATTGGAAGCATTGACCCAAAACAAAAGTGATGGATGGTGTGATAGACCAATGGTATGATAACCATCAAACGGAATGTCCCAACCCAGCTTAATCACGGAGATGAAGTGAAAGTGCCATGTTCAAGAGTGACTCGTTACCATACATTTTCAACATTTCTCTCCATTTTCCCCAGTCATTGCTGACCAGTACCTCTTTATTTTTTATCAAGCTTGAGGAGGATAACATATGCTTGTTGTATAATTCACCCTTCGAGCAAACCCATCACTATTTGATGTTTTAACGAGTCTAGCGACGCTGAAACTCGGTCTTGTCTATATGGACAAGTTTGTTGCTATTATTTTAACGAGTTTAATAACAAGAATAACTCAGTCTTTTTCATGTTTAGAAATTTTGAAAAGAGATGGAAAGAAAACTCCATAAATTATTTTTCGTAAGATAATCCCTTAGGTCCGAAAAAGGATAAAATAATACGAAAGAGATGTAGTTTCCAATATTTTAACGAGCTGGAAGAGACAAGCACTTGAATATCTTTTCTTGTTTAAAGAGTCTGAAAAGAGTTTAAAGAGGAATCTATAGTTTCCTTTTCATTTTTATATCAAAGCTAGAAAAGAGAATGAAAATTTTGCTTGGTGGTCAAAGATGCTCAATTCGCCATTAGCACATTGGATTCTATTTTCAATCTTTCATTATGCTCAAAACTCCATCAAAGATGATTAAAAATACATATTTATGGATAAAATGAATAAAACCAACATTTACTTGATTCACATGTAAAAGTAAACATAAGAACTAGTTTTAACAATAATTTTCACCATTTCATTTCTAACATTGGATTTTGGAGATTTGAAGCAGTTTTTTCCCCCAAATTTCACCAATCGATTGCGAGAGATTCCGTGGATCATTTTTTGCACTGTCAGGACCAGGTAGGAGCTATCCATATGCTCTTCAATTCTATTCCATTCTTTTTCAATTTTGGGAAACTTTTCTCAGTTTTCTAGGCCTCTAGGGTTTAACTTCTCATTTTTTAACCATCGCACCGTGTCCCTATTGAAAAGTGTGATGCATACTAGGTTACTATTAGGAAACCTGCTATGCATAGCATTGTCTTCAAAGGACAAGTGTGATGGGCGCAGAAAACCAAGTTTGAATAGTTGTTTTTCATCAAATTTTTAACTGATTTTTGCCCAAGTTGGATCCTAACTTTCCTAATGATTGTGTTTCAAGTATTCATTGGATCAAAAAGGTTGTTACATGGTCAGGATGAGAACACGAAGAGAAAGATATGATTACCTTAAATGACCAAGGCATAGTAAATTCTTTAAAGAACTATGGTTTGCTAAATATTTTCCACTTGTCCAGCATGAGGCAACAGATGGATTTTTTGTAGTATCTTGTTCATGCTTGGGATCCTATTGACCAGGTGTTTCATATCAGGGGTAAAGCTACTCCTATCATTATTGAGGATATTTATTTTTTGACGGGTTTATTGAGGAAGGGTGCCTCAGTTTCACTATCAGGACTTGCCCAGGGAGGCGAATCGGTGAGAGATTATATTCGTTAGTTCTGTCGAGAAGGATCTCAACCTAGAAGAGATGGAAAGATTCATATCCAAGATGTTATTCATTGACCTTTGAGAACTTTCCTCTTTACCCTTGCTATACTGGCTGGCAGCTTGGCTTTACATTTAGTAAACAAATCTTATATGCAGTATGCCTTGGAATGCCTGGAACTGAAGGTGTTCAACTGGTGTGAGGTGGTTCTTCCACTTATGAAAGATCAAATGACCAAAGTGAAAGCTGGAAAGACCAAAAATTTTGGTTATGGGTCTATTTTCATTTAATTTTCTTTGGAAAGAATCTCGCTCATGCAACCATAGAACATTTCTCTAGGAGTGCCTGGACCTAGAGAACCATGGATGCAGCGATGGGTAGACCTTATGGCTAGGTATGCTGGCTAGTCACAGATCTCATTTTCTTCTGCCTTATTCAAATGGTTTGACTGTCAGGAGATGGATTTTGCGGAATATCCATATGTGGGGATGGAATTTTGAGGCGATCCAGATTTAGCATTACCAGTCGGAGAGCAGTTGAGTGCTATTGGTAAATTGATTTTGCCACACTTTTCTTTTTGAGTTTTCATTTTTTTTTTATGTTTTTTATTCTTACCAAAACTAAATAAACTCATATGTGTATGAAGATATTGGACCACTTTGACCTATGGCATGCCCATGGGAAGCAGATGCTCCAGTGGAGGGAGCTGTCAGGAGGGAAGTCCTTAGAGATTTGGACATAGCAAAGACCTTGGCTCAGTTGCAGGATCATGTGGAGAGCTTAATCCTTAGCATTCCGGATGTCCAGATGGATGAGTTACCCATGAGGCTACAACACCATACCACTGGTGTGCTAAGTCATTGGACAAAGCTCCTGCCTATGATAGCATAGAAGGTGACTTGTTATCATCAGCATAACTAGTCTAGGATGCTTTTTGCATTCATTTTTGAGTTTCTAGGGTCAAATGACTAATTTTGTCTTGGACACAAAATATTTGTAAAAACTTATAAATAGCTATCTATTTGACTTTCAGAGTTTTATTGTGGTTAAGCGATGAAATCCTATACAAATGATGATGTGAAATGCTTTCTTTACATATGTTGCAAATGTCTATTTAACACAGTTTTTTAAAGAGTTGGTCAATGTGTTTAAATTTATGGAAATATGTTGATATTAAATGAGTTCAAAATGTATTTCCAAAATTCAAACTCTTAGGAACATGCAATGAATGGCTGGGGTTCGGACGGAATAAATGCCAGTAAGTTGTAGAATGACAGGTTGTGAATCTAGCCTAACAATGATTCGGCGTATGTCATGTGAAATGGCATTAGAGAGGAGTTAAATCAACACGCTATAATCACGGATATTGTTTGTTGATCAACCAATACAAATCCCTCTGAAACTCACTAACTTGCTACTTGGAGTGAAGATGGCCCAGGCTACAGAAGATAGGTTCTGCGTACTACGACTAGCTTCATCGGCATACCCAACAAATGGTCCCAAAAAGTTTGACATCTGCAACAAATGTGAAGTAGATAATCTAACCAAATTGAAACTCTAAAAGAAAACTAACACACAAAAATGCAATGAAAGCATATGTATAGTGAGTTTTACTACACTTAATCAATCATAATAACGTTTAATATATAACCCATTCTGGGGCTACGAAAATGGAATCCCATCATAATCGACTAGTTCGTAGGCTCCTTTTTTCAACACACGTTTAACAATATAGGGGGCCATCCATAATGGTTCAAATTTCCTTGCTCCTAATTTGTCAGAATCCTAATCATAAAGCAAGACCGGGTCACCTTTTGAGAAGACACAAGGCTTAACATCTTTGTCATATTGTGCTTTGATGCATTTCTTATGTGCTTTGTTAGCCAATACGGTGTCACAACAGGTTTCATCCAAATGGATTAATTCCAAGAAACGAGCTTCTTCCTTAGAAGTATCGGGTAGCAGGTCAATTGTGAGCTTGAGGGATGAGATTTCACATTGAATTAGTAAGATGGCTTCCAAGCCCACAGAGCTGAGTATAGGATTAAATGTCAATTCCGTTTATGGACTCCAATCATTCTTTGCAACATGTGATTAAGGATTTTGTTGATTACCTCAACTTGTCCATTAGCTTGTGGATAATATGGAGTAGAACTATCATGAGACAGTCTTAGTTTGGTAGTTAACTCGATCATCATGTGATTGAGAAAATGCGACCCATGATCTGTACCTATAGCTTGTGGCACACCGAACCTAGAAACCACATGATTGAAAAAAAAAAGAGCAGCCATCTCGCCACTGTTGTTCAATGTAGGCATCGCCTCGACCCATTTGGTAAAATAGTCAATAGCAACTATAATATACCCATTCCCCACGGCCGAGGTGGGGTTACATGTCATAAAATCAATGCCCCATTTTGTGAATGGGCCAACAACAATGACTGGATGTAGTGGTGCAGGTGGTAATCTAGTTTTACGATCAAAAATCTGACAAGCATGGCACTTTCTGACAGCAAGTATCTAATATTTAAATATAAGTGGCCAAAAATAACCAGCTCGTAGGATTTTTTGTGTAGTTGCGTAGCCAGATAAATTCCCCCCACAAGCACCTGAATGGCATCCATTCAAATCTTTTTCAGCCTCCTCATGAGTAAGGCACCTACGTATAATTGTATCAACACCACAACGATAAAGTGTATCACCAATGATCAGATAATCTTTGGCTTGGTATTGAGTACGTTGTTGTTTAGAGCGAGAGGTGTTCGGCCTAAAATCTTGGGTCTAGAGATAGACCAGTATATCCCCATACCATGGATCACTTGATGAAATCAGAAACAGACTCATCCAAGATTGATGCTTCTGATGTTCAATCATTGGAGGACGAGGGAAGGTTGCAAAGTAGCTATCCAAAGATGAGAGATTTCTTTGATTTTTATTTGATGAACTCTAAATCAAACTCTTGCAAGATAACTATCCATTTAGAATATTTCCCCCCCAGCAATTGATGTGACAAAATGTATGTCATATGGTTGCAATCTCATATAATGGTAGTTTTTTGAAGGAGGATGTAATGTCAAAATCTCTACACAGCTTGAACGGATGCTAAAGCTAACTTTTCAACTTATGAATATTTACTTTCTATATCATTAAGATTGAAACTCAAATAATATATAGGATGTTCAATTCCATTTTCCTCTTGCACTAAAACCATACCAATGGTTGTATCTGTAGCGGCGAGATACACGTAAAAGTATTTTTGATAGTTAGGGGCATACATTAATGATGCTTTAATCAAGCAATATTTGAAAGCATAAAAAGAAGCTTGCGAGACCTGATCCCAATGGAAGGGTACCCTTTTCTTTAATAGATGTGTATAACCTTTAGCTAATTTGGCATAATCTGGAATGAACCTCCTTAGAAATTTTGCCTTCCCTTGAAGTTTATGGATCTGTAACAAATTTGAAGGTGGAGGCATGTCAAAAATTGTCTGAACCTTTATGGGATCGAGTCGAATTCCATCTTTCAAAATTATGAAACCAAGCAGATGACCAGAGCCAACACAAAACACACACTTGTGTGGATTGAGTCTTATTTTGTAGTGTCAATTACATAAAAATATTTCTCTCAAATGTTGTGGGTGATTAGTATATTTCCGCGAATGAGCAGGAAGATCATCAAGATATGGTTAAACAATGTTTTTGATGTCATGGAAGGCATAATTCATCGCCCTCTAAAATATGGCCCCTACATTCTTCAAACTGAAGGGTAATTTTTGATATGCAAATGTACCCCACAGACATATAAATGCCATTTTCGATTGGTCCTGTGGGCAGATATTGATTTGGCTATAGCCAGAAAATCCATCCATGAATGAAAATATTTCACATCTGGCACATTTGTCAATAATCTGGTCAATAAAAGGTGTAGGATAGTTGTCCTTTAGACATGCTTGGTTTATATCCCTATAATCGATGCACACTTGAATTGTTCCTTGTTTTTCATCACTGGAACAATATTTGATGCCCAATCAGTAAGAGGTAGAAGGAAAATGAAGCCAACACACAAAAGTTTTTCAACCTCTAACTTAATGGCAGTGGCTTTCTTAGGATGAAAAAGTCGAAGCCGTTCTCGTACTAGTTTGACATCAAGATACATTTTAATCTCATGTTCAACAATGTTTGAGTCAATGCCTGGTATTTCTTCATAAGACCATGCAAATACATCTCGAAATTCATGGAAAAGAGCACAATAATTATCTAGTTCTAATGGAGAACAATATTTGCTGACATGAATATTTTCTACAATATCAGGCTTGGTCAAAATGTTTATAGAAATTATTTATTCTATGTTAGACAGATTACGCTTAGAATCGACAGTATTGACAAAATTTGACAAGAAATCAATGATTGATGGGTGATTGAGTTCATTTGAATGGTCTTAATTGTCATCTCGAATATGGAAACGATGATGATAATTAACGATGTCTCTCCTATCATCATTGATTGGATGATTCCTTCATCCATAGAATGTATATGAGAAAAAGGATCCGATGAGGTGCCATATTCTAAAGACCTCTCTACCCATAAAATTGTTGAGTGCGGAATAGGGTTTGCTGCACAAGCCCAATAGATTGATTGTTATAATGATTCGATGGGGCTTGGCGGTATTGCCTCACGATAATCATCACTTTCAAAATAATTGAAATTCTTCTTAAAATCAGATTATGTAGAAGAAATCATGTGGCAGGTTTCCATCTTTGCTACTTCCGCGAAACCAGATGGTGACAGAAGGGTAAAATTACCCATCAAGGAAGGATCTTTTAGGAGACCTACTCTAACATTTTGAAGTGATTGTGAATTTCCATGTATCAATGGAAAGCTTCTTGTAGCTTGTGAACTACTAGCAAAGAAGGTTAGCTAATCGATGAATGTGATTCCACCTTTGAAGGGAAATGCGATCATTTGAAAGTATGTGGAAACAATAGCAGCCATAACATATACCCAAGGCCTTCCCAACAAAATGTTATAATCAAGGAGTCCATCAACAACCTCGACTTCAACATTTGTTTTTTTCCCCCTATTTCAATTTGCAAGTTACTCAAAATCCCATACGTAGTGTATGTTCATCCATCAAAAGCTTTTAATGTTGTTGGTGATCGTGATAAGGGAGGTGAACCAAGAGTTTTCCAGCAACTCATAGACATAAAGCATGTAGATGCCCCCTCATCAATAATAGTTCAGTGAAAATTTTTATTGAGAGCTTTTACTTGTATTAGAAAGGCTAGTTTCACTGGTAACTGTGGTGTGTGTCCTGTATAGTTAAAGACCACAAGATTAGAATCCCTAGGATCTATTCCACCTATTGCCGATAACAAAGCCTGTTTTTGGGAGGGATATTTTGCAACACCTCAATTGTCGACATAACAGAAGGTGATTGAGCTAGATCTTCCACTATATTATATTTTTGATCTTCTCGAGCACGAGGATTAGATGTCGATTTGTGTACAACTCCCTTTGGTGTATTTATTGTTAATTCATGTATAATAGGTGGAACAACTTCTTGTGAAGTCGTGGTTGATGTACTAGGTTAATCAGTAGCCTGGTTATTCGATGACGATGGATTTCCATAATCTTTATTCCTTGTTGACACTAAAACATCATTTTTTTGTATTTGAGATAGACACAATAAGTATTATCAGTAGCAACCAAATGTGTTTCTGGGTTCAGAAACGGGTCTGTCAACACTATTGACGTATTCGAAGCCTTTAATAGTTTAGAGACCTCAGATTGATGTGGAAAATCTCTTGCAAAATGCTCGTAATTACATATCATACATGGATAATGAGGTTTCTTAGCCGCAAAAGGGGATTCAGATGATTTTTTGGGAGTAGTATTCTCTCGTTTCTTCTTATTATTCTTTCCATTTTTCTTACCTCCTGGTTGCTTTGGATTTTTACCTTTGTCAGATGGCACAACATTAATCTCCAAGGCAAGATTGTTTTTAGATTGATTTTCATTTTGGTTGGAAATAGCAAGGGTTTGTGTGCACAAGGAACCGATCAAGCCATCATCGGCATGAGAGTCCCTACTCAATTTTGGAGGTAGTGGAACGGTTAAAGCTAGTATAGGTGTGTCAGGAATTTTATCATAGAGTGTGCCTGATTGTGTATAAATCAGATCCAAATATTGGGAACGAGCAATAACTTTATCTTCTGTGACAACTCTTCCTTTTGCCACATCCTCAATGATAGATGGCAACAAGGACTTAGTGAACCACTCAGCTAAAAGCAGACCAGGAACATAGGTCTTAACCATTTGACGACAACAACGCCACTCATTAATATGATCTGATATATGAGTGGAGGTAGTTTGTTTAAAGTTGGTCAAGAGTTCTGTTCTAGTCTTGTACCTGATAGGTAACTAGAAGTGGTTCAGAAAGGTAGTCGCTAAAATGGTGAAGTTATCAAAAGAAGCTCTAGGTAATTGAATATACCATTTAGCAGCTGGACCAGTAGGCGTTCTTTGGAAAAGACGAAGTCTGATCGAATCATCATTCAAAGTGTTGGATGAACACCATAAATGAAATGTCATTACGTGATTCAATGGGTCTTCTCTTAGATTTCCATTAAACATTGGAATGTTAGATGGAAATTTATGTGGAATCATCAGCCACCAAGGCGCATATGAAATTGGATCATTAGTGAGCCGGTTTAAATCTAGTAGTTCTAAAGTTGCTAAAAATGGAAAATATTGATTTAAGTCAAGTTGAGCATACCCAGGATAGGATGGAATCGCTTGTGCCATAGGTCTTTGCATACCAGCGTAGGGAATCTGCATCTGGTAACCTTGGTAAGGTCATTGGACATAACCAGTATAGGGTGGTTGTTGATAACTAGTTTAGAAATGTGGTTGTCCATAACTTGCAAAGCCTTGTTGCTCAGATCCTTGGGAAGCTTGATATTGACCAAAACCATTTTGAGCTTGTGAACCAAGTTCAAACTGAGGTTGGGATTGTTGGAATTAAGGTTGTTGATATTGTGATAGCCACGGTTGTTGAACTGATTGTTGCTGTCTAGTATTGATAGATTGACCAAGTTGTGGATTAATTGTACCAGTGTATGCCTGGGTCATTCCAAATAAAGGTACACTCACCTGAGGTTGTAGTTGAGCACCAGAAACAAGCGGTTGTTGTATAACAACTTTAGAAACTTGATCCCCTTGCCTTGGAACTTGAGGTTACGAGGAAGAAGGAACAGTTTCTACCGTTTGAGATACAATAGATTGAGCTTGTGATTGTCGCACAGTGGTAACAAGTGTAGTAGGAATATTAGACACATGTTGCGTTAATTGTGTTGGATACACAACTCTTGGTTGTTTTGGCATTACTGGTTTCCATTGACTAACTCTAACTATAGTTTGACTTGAATACTATGGGAAATTACCGTATGGTTATTCCTCGGAAAAAGAAGGAAACAATGAGTAGGCATATTGCTCTCCATATGGCAACAATCCAATGTTTAATGGATACACTGGTCTTTTATAACTAGATTTCCCAAATTGATACTGATATGTAGGACCAAATTATTGATTTCCCATGTGAGAAAAACTATATTGAATTCCAGATGAGTTAATGGGTGTTGACCATGGTGCAGAAGCAGCCCCTGAGTGGGTTCCAGACAATGATTGGTAACCGACTGGAATGGATGATTCACTGTATAGGTGTGACTCAGGTGTGGTAGAAAACATCGAAGGAGTGACAATGGAAGATTCTTCTGTAGCTACATCAAATGATAGAGTCTTGGATGTTGATGGTTGTTCAGACATGGTTAACTGGCCCATAAGCTAGCCTAAAGATTCGACGGGAGCTTGTGATGAAGTAGAATTAAATGAAGCAAAGTTATCAAGAGCAGTAGGATAAAGATTAATCCCAGTTCCAAAATGAAATGAGGTATCAAATGGGGAATCCTCTACTATCTCCTCTATGTTAATCAAACTAGGTGGAAGAGGTTGTCCGTTAGGTCCATAAAAGATTTCTAGTGTTGAAGAGGGTGTGGCTTCTACAGTGACTGATGCCGAATGGGTAACAACTTCTGGATATTGAAACTCAAAGTCTAGATTTTCAGGTAACTAAACTATAGTCTCAAAGGGAGGTTCGTGAACAACTCCTGGTTTAGATGTAGCCTCCGTTCGAATTGGGATGGGTTCTGAACCAACTCTTGATGGAGTTGTTTCAGGTTCAGAAGCACTTCTTGGTTGAACAATTTGTTGTTGGACAACCTTAGTTACTGTTACACTAGGATCAGTACTAATGTCCTTAGGTAACTGTGAAACTTCCTCTTGAAGGATGGATGTACCAGAAATGATTGGAGTAACTTGAGTCGATGAAGATGTTGGCATAGATGTTTCAAACAACCCAGATGAACTAGGTTCAGTTAAATGAGACCAATTTGTCCGAATTGGTTTCGCTTCTGGAGGTAAAGACCGTTGGATCGCTAATCTCCATGAACAATGGGGTTTGGATTGACTTTCTTCCATGATTGCGGATTACTTGATCAACTTAAAACTCAAATAAGGGAAAATGATGTTATTTGTAGTCAATTAATTTTAACGACACTTAGACACAAATTTTCTTTTTCAGTTTTAAAGAGTCGAGAAAAAGCTAAAGATGACTCTAGTTGCCTTCGATTTTTAATTAGCCTGAAATGACAAGTGATCAGATGATCCTTTTACTTTTAGGGAGTCGAAAAGGAACGAAAGTGACTACTTTGGAGACTCTAGAAAAATTTCAATATACACCTTGGTGGTAAATTAAAGAGAAATTACCAAGGACTTTACGTGCGACAGTCAATCTTCTAGAATGTTGTGTTCAGTACATTGCGATCAGTAAGGCAACAGACTCGACTTCCTAAGGATAAATGATTTAAGCCTATTGGAGTCTCGTACTATATATGTGACGGTACAAGGAGCACATATCCATACTATCGCTTGTATAAAAAAGGAGGAATCATCCAACCTTCAGTGAAAACGATAGCCACTAGGTTTAACGACGTCGAAACATGTCTCTAGCCTAGACCTCTAAATGTGTTGCGCTAGATTCTAAAGCGTTGTTAAGTTAATTGAGGTTCATTTTAAGTTGATATTTCTTAAAAGTTTTCCTTTTAGGGTTCACAGTGAAATGTGTTCTGAAATTCCTAAAGATGCATCTAAAATGATAAACAATCTTTTCGTTTATGTTCAACAATGAAAATCCTAACTACTAGGGATAGAGCATAGAAGTACTTTTTTAAGTAAACACCAAAGAGAACAAACTAGTGCAATCCCCTAAGTCATTCTTTTTAGCACACAAACCAAAATTCTAGAATTCAAATGCATGCATTTGTTTTCAGCTGTCCTTAATGTGAATGATCCAAGAAGAAAAACTAAATACAACAATGATTCGAAATATTTCACACAAAATGGAAATTTTCGACAATTTTTCTTCAAAGAGAGGAAGGAAGACTCAAATGACACTTTCAAGTTTGAATAATTATCTTTTCTACACTTTGAATGAAATCAAATCAAATGCATAAAAAAGAATAATTGATCAGCTATGAAGGAATATTTTATGACACTTCACTTTTTTGACGAAAATTGAAGACTTTATGACTCTTTTTCTATCGAAACGACAAATTGATTAACACTAATTTTTGACAATGGATGTAAATGAAAAACAAACACACAAAAAATTCACCAATCCTAATCCAAATAGAGGCTGATCTAAGTGATGAAAGTTGGCTTCAATGATGAGACATTACTCATATTCAACAAGCAATCAAACAGAGATGAAAGCTAGTAAAAAACCTCAACTCCTAGATGGGAAAATCAAGTTTCAATCAATCAAAACAGGTTCTAGTGATAGACAGTACGATGCATAGCACTTTTTCCATTCAAGAACTACTATGATAGCAGGTTACAGTTCAAGACAATGCGATGGTCACAGGGAGCGATTCTGAAAGTGTTTTTGGCTCAAATTTGATGCAGTTTTCAATGGATTAATCTTTATTTCAATGAAAAATAACAAGTAAAGTGTAATGGAATGTCCTAAGAGGATACTAAGCTATAAAAAAGGGCATTTTGATACCTTTTGTAAGTCAAATGCTCAAGATATAAACTAAACCATAGATTGACTGAAGTAACATTCAGCGACTATGCAATTGTAAAACAAAAGCGGTTCGAAGGCTTCCTGGCTAGCTTCAGACTCTGTCTATAGGTCATATAATTCATCATAGAGCGTAGAGAAACAAAAAAAAATCATCACTCCCCAATGGAGTCACCAATTTTTTTATGGGAAAATTAGTATCTCTAAGAAATGCTAACCCTCTAGGTTTGGTAGCTAACCTAGAAACAACAGTTAAAGCAATTCACTATTTTTCCTATAAGTAATAGATAAGAGAAAGATAATGAAAGACCAACCTATAAATTCCGCTTGATTCCTCACTTGATCTCGCTCTCCTTTGGTCGATCTTGTAACTCCTCCCCATACTTAACATGCATGGAGAGTACCTGCACAGTTACAGAAACAAAGACCCATCAAAGCATAATGATCGATCACAGCATAAACATCATAGAATTAGAAACATGATAAACAAATGAATGCATTTATAGTTAACACAAACAAATGGGAAAAATATTGAAGAACTTTAATGATACTAAGGAGAATTATAACCCATAAGTTTGATCCAACTCCATCCTCCTAGCTTCAAGCCTTCTTCACCTCATGAATTAGCAAGAACATGCCAACAATAACATAATACTCTCACCTCAATACTGAAACTAGCAGCACTTCCTTACAACTCAGAATAATTTAGACTTCAGATCTCTTGGATGAGGGATCCATTTATAGATGGATACAGGAGGTTGAGTCATCAATGTGGATGATGAAAGCCATTTTATTTTTAAGAATTGGTTCCATGAAAGAGGGGAACTGGAGGTGGTCTCCTAATTCCTTTAGTAATCCTTGGGCGAAGTCAGAGGGTCAAGTGGCAGCGGATAATTTTCTAGAAGTTTCCATGAGCAACTGATTCTCAAACTCTCTCGGAATTTTGTCTTACCTTTCTCATCGCACCTTACATAGGGTCAAACTGTGATTCATAACACTTTGACAATGTGGTACCTGCTATGCATAACACCCTAACGCAGGGCTTTCTGCAATGATCCCTTTTAGACACTTTTTGGATGAATTTTGTGATGGAACTTTTGGAGAATGAGGCATCCAGATGAATAAGTTTCTTTAGGGCATAAAAGAACTATATTAGGGGTTGATGAACCCTAATATCATCGACATGTGAGTTGGGTCTGATGTGCCCAAATATGTATATAACAATTGGTAATACGTTTTATTATGAAAATCATGGATTTTGGAAGTGTCATTTAATTCTTGGCAGTGACCTAGGCTCTAGGCCTGAAAAAGTGGCTCAAATCCTATGGACACTGGAACAACACTGATCAAAATAGTCTCTAGACACTAGCATGCCATACTGTGGGAGTGTCCATAGCTTTCTAGACACTGGCATGCCCATATCATGGGATCATATTGGGGTTAATTGGTAAACAAACTCAATGGGACCTAGGGATTGGTTACCTGATAGGTTGGGATGGTTCTTGGGAGTCGTTTTGCTAATGTGGAAGGTTTGTATGGTGTGTTCTTGTCGATTCCATTTCCTTAAGGTCATATAGGAGGTTGAATTTAATCATATTAGCCTCTCGTTGCATTTTTACCCTAGTTGGCTGGTTGCTTGGGTAGATGTGGAATGAGGGTGTTACATAATAAATTGTTACAAATATGTACACAAGTTTGTCTCAGAAATGGTGTGTATATATGCAGGTCTACCTCTAGATAATCATGTATTTATTCTGAAGGATGGAAAAATATGTACACATGTATGCTTCATGAAAGGTGTGTACACATGTGGAATTATTTTGTAACTGTGATGTATTTATGCTAGGGTTTCTAAAGTATGTGAAGTTAATGATGTCTGATCAATCTTGTTATGATTGTTGTTGTCTATTGATGAGGTATTCTTCATAATAATCTATATGTGAAGTCTTGGTTAAGTTGAATGGTTTGTGAATGAAATATTGAACTATATTGATGTAATGATTTGTAAGTAGTTCAAAGATATGTGATGAAGGATATATGTGTCTGTGATTTACTTTAGTTGTGCAGTGTTTTAGTATGGAGGATCAGTGTTTTTGAGATCTGTACATAGGTTCGATTAAGGTAAAATGTGTATACACATGTATTATTCATAATGGTAGCATATACATTTTGCCATATTATTAATTAAGTTCTGTAGCTGCAGTAGTTGGTTCAGTGATAGATAACATTGTATGGCTTGATGATTGATAGTGCATTCACATCATCTATTCTAGTTTAGCTTGATTGGCTGCAATGAGATTTAGTGATTGATTTGTTTTAGTTGATTCAATGATTTGATGATAGTAGTGGGTCCAGTATCAAAATTTCATGAAAGTTGGGCTATAGGTTGTAATGTTTTGATTAGGTGGATCCAGTTCGAAACATTCTGAAAAGTGATCCACAAGGAATTAAATATAAGGGGGTTGTCGCTGCATTCTAGTAGGTGTTGGAAAATGAGAGAAGGTTGTGCATTCTATAGGTGGGTGCTTGCATACTCGTATAAGTTTGCACAAGTACAAGATTGTAAAGAATATATATATTTTTTAAAGGAGAATACAAAGACAACAACAATGGTGGTTTTCTTCCTACATTGGGTTTCCACGTAAAATCTTGGTGTTCATATGTGTTGACTATGTGTGATGATTTATTTTGTCCTTACTTCACATGATTATTATTTAATTAATTTCTAATATATTGGCTCAAGTTAAAATGTTGAACTATTAGTTGTAAAGATAGTTAACTGGACATGTGTGGTTGTTTTCATAACAATAGCATACATACGTAAGTTTATCTCTTTAAAGTAACATACAAAAATATGAAAAGAAAATGAGAATGTCAAGTAAGTTTTAGAATATTAATTCAGCCCCCCCGCTCAGTATGTTTCCTAACAATTAGTATTAGAGTAGGTCCTTCAAAAAAATCTTGATCACTTCAAGGAGGATTGATCAAGATGAGCAACTAAGATGCAAGAAAATCCACCTAACGACCATTGTTTAATGGATCAAATCTGATTTTCTGGAAGGTAAGAACAAGAACTTACTTATAGTCACTTGGAGCTGATGTTTGGGGAATTATTGAAGGAGACTATCAATATCCATCCAACATTCCCACGGATGAAGCAGAAAAATAAAAGTATGAGACGAATGCAAAAGTTTTCAATGCTTTGTTAGGAAGCTTGGCAGAATCACAATTTTTCAAAGTCATGTAGTTGAATACCGCAAAGGCTATATGGGACAAGATCATCCAAAATTATGAACGTGACACTAAGGTAAATAGTGTCAAACTTCAAACATTTAGAATTAAATATGAAAATCTCATAATAGATAATGATGAAATCATTGCAATTTTCTTTCTTAAAGTAGATGAGATCGTTAATTCAATGAGAAATCTTGGTGGCGAAGTAGAAGAATCATCTACTGTTGAGAAAATATTAAGATCTCTAACACCAAAACTCGATTCAAACGTATTTTCCATTGAAGAAATGTAGGATTTGAAGAACCTTAGTATTGAACAGCTTCATGGGATTCTAACAAACTATGAGATGAGAAAAGGGGGTCCCTTGGATATGAGAGAAGTTGCATTCAAGGCTACTTCTAAGGGAAAAGAAAAGGAGGAACTTAAGGAACCAGGTTATGTATCAGATGAAGAAGAGGGAAAATTTGTGATTAAACTTCAAGTAGTTACTGGAAGAATCAGAGGTAAGCTTCCCTTCAAATGTTTTTCTTGTGGAAGAGTGGGTAATTATGATGTCAAATTTCCTTATAGAGAAAATCATGAGAAAGGGAAAATTTCAGAAAAAATTAAATTTTAGAGGAAAGTTCGAAAACAAAAGAAGTTTCTACACTCATGAAGATAATGGTTGTCTTTCAAATGGTGAAAAATGTGAATATGATCAAGAATATCAATTATGCAAGGAAATTTAAGATAAATGTATTGATGAGCATGATGATGTTTTTATGGATGCCTTAGAAGAAAATGATAATTTCATTGAAGAAATAACTCAATTTAAAATTCGTTTGGAAGAAGCTAAATTAGTAGAAGAATCTCTAAAGTAAAAAATGCTACAAAATAGGCATAATCAAAAGTTAGAACTAAAAATAGTAAGTCTAAGGAAGGAATTTGAGAAAATAAAAAACCTAAATATTAGGTTTTCTAAAGTATCTAAAACCTTAGATAAAATAATGAAAGTCCAATACTCTCCTCTCATAAAAATAGGTCTCGGATATAATGGAGAATCATCAAAGACTATAAGCCTTATGAAATAGGTACATGAAGCTATCTCAATGTAGTAAAAGGAAGCATACAACAAAAGTCCAGATATTAACAAAAGAATAAAGGATAAAATACTTCTCAAGTAAATCTCCCCTACTACAATCAAATGGAAAACTACACAAGAAGGTATTATACATCTAGAAACTTTTAATTTAATGGTTAATGCATCACATGTCATAATTTTGATCATAAGGTTTCTTAGATTGTTTCTTACATAAATATCATGACTAGAGAAGCAAGAAAGAAAAAGAATGAGATTGGGGTAAACAAATTCTCTTTCAATACTCTCTCACCTATTCATGATGAAATTAAATGTTCCCTCTTCAATAATTTTGGGCATAAATAATTTGAATGCAGGAGAAAAATGCAATCAGCACCTCAAAATGAACAAAAGGAAACAACATCAAAGGTATGGATAAAGAAGACCATGGAATCTAAAAACTTTGGTTTAGATTTATATGTAGGAGATCAACAAAATTTGTGGTACATTGATATTGGATTCTCAAAGCATATGACACATGATAAATATAGTTTTATGTCCTTTAATGAAATAAAGAAAGAAAATATTGTAACCTTTGGAAATAATTCACCTACAACTATCAAAGGAAAAGGATTTGTTTTGCTAAAAGAAAAAAGTTAAACTTGGAAATGTTTTTTTATTGATGGATTAAAACATAACTTGTTGAGTGTTAGTTAGATGTGTGACCATGGGCATGAGGTTATTTTCTGATCAAAGTATTATGTGATTCGGAATCTCGATACAGGTAAGATCATAATAAATGGGGCAACAACTCCTCGTAATGTCTATGCCTTGAGGACGTCTAGAATAGTTTTAATTAAGAAAAGCAGAAGAAAGTTGGCCACGGCACAAAATATTGGGAAATCCAAGCTTCACTCAAATACATAAGGCAAGCAAGCTAGGATTTGTTCATGATTTACCTAACATCTCTCTACCAGAAAGTACCATATGCAAATCATGTCAATTCAGTAAGAAAAATATGGTTCAATTCAATGACAAAGAAGGTATGAAAGTAAGCAACTTGAACTTATTCATACTGATTTTTCTCGGCATATGAGGAGAAAGTCACCTTGGGGAGAACAATATTTCATCTTATTCATTGACACCTTTACTAGAATGTGTTGGATTGGCTTATTAAAACATAAAGATGAAGCATTTGATAATTTTAAATTATTCAAATCTTTAGTAGAGAATGAGTTAGATTTGAAAATCAAATGTCTTATAGCTAACACGGGAGGAGAATTCATATCAAATGATTTTTTTGACTTTTGTGAGCATCATGGCATCAAGAAACAATTTTCTATAGCTAAAACTCCTCAACAAAATGGGGTGGAAAAAAGAATGAATAGAACAATTCAACAAATGGCACATTCCATGCTTGATGTGTCTAGGACACCTGATACATTCTCAAGAGAAGTAGAGCACACAGTTGTGACTATTCTCAACAAAGCCCATGTCCATGTAACCAGTGATAAGACTCATGAATTTTGGTTCGGTAAGTCTCCAATTGTCAAGAATTTTAGAGTCCTTAGAAGCAAATGTTACATAAAGAATAATCATGATAATATTGGAAAATTTGAAGGTAGAGGAGATGAAGGAATTCTACTTGGATACTGCTCTAGAAGAAAAGGATATAAATGCTACAATAAAATACTTCAAAAGATTGTCGAATGTATTGATTTTTTTATCGATGAAGAATGCATATTTACCAAAAGGGAAGCACCAGCATATGACAAATTTATTTCTATAACTAGCCAAAAGGATGTAAGAGAAAAAACTAGTGAAGCATCAGAAGAATAAATTGACAATACAGAAGCATCTGAAAGGACTCAATCAAGGTATGTTTAGAAAGATCATCCATAATCTCAAATTCTTGGAGAAAAGGAAGCTGGAGTACAAATTGGAAAATTCCTTGTTGGAACCGCTAGTTATCTAGATTTACTATCCACAATTGAACTGAAAAATGTAAATCAAGAAAGCAAGGATGAATGTTGGTTTAAGGTTATGGATGAGGAACCTAACTAAATAGAAAATAATAATACATGGGAATTAGTACCAAGGCCTCATGATAAAAATGTTATTGGGACAAAATGGGTATTAAAAAATAAACTGAATGAAAATGGGGAGGTAATTAGAGACAAAGCAAGACTCGTATGCAAAGGTTATGCTCAACAAGAAGGAATAGACTTTGAAGAAACATTTTCACATGTAGCTAGACTTGAAGCCATAAGAATGTTCCTTTCCTTTTTAAGCTTGCATGATTTTAAAGTCTATCAAATGGATGTTAAATCTTCATTTCTAAATGGGAACCTATAAGAACAAGTCTATATTGAACAACATGAAGGGTTCATTCTAGGAAATGATGAAAATCTTCTTTGCAAACTCAAGAAGGCATTTACATGGGCTAAAACAAGCTCCTCGTGCATGGTATTATCACCTTGACAGATATCTTCAACAACAAGGTTTCACTAAGGGGTCTGTAGATAGAAACCTATATATAAAGATGGATGATGGTAAAATTTTAATAGTTGTTGTTTACGTAGATGAAATCATATTTGGTAGAAATGAAGAATATATGAGTCAAATTTTTTCTTTTGTCATGAAATAAGAATTTGAAATGTTCCTACTTGGTGAATTAACATGTTTTCTTGGTCTACAAGTACAACAAGAAAACAATGGTACCTTCTTCTCATAAACAAATTAACTCAAGAAAATTTTGAAGAAATATGGAATGGAAAACTGCAAGCCTATATGCATACCATTGATAACAGGATGTAATCTCATTTCACATGATGATTCTTCACTAGTCAACCAACCATAATACAAATCTATCATCAGAAGCTTACTTTATCTTACAGGGACAAGACCAGATATCATGCATGTAGTTGGACTTGTTGGACGATTTCAAGAAAATCCAAAAGAAAACAATATTCATGAAATCAAGAGAATATTTAAGTATCTACAAGGAATTCAAGACTTTCATTTATGGTATCCTTGATATTCATATATTACTCTTCATTCTTACACAGATGGATATTGGGAATGGAAAATTGGATGATAGAAAAAGTACTAGTGGAGGAGCATGCTACATGGTACCTCGCTTGGTATCATGGTTTAGAAAAAAACAAAGCTCCAATACTTTATCTACCATAAAAAGCTGAATATGTTGTTGCATCTTCCTACACACACCTTCTCTGGATGATGCAAACATTGAAGAATATTCAAATAAATTTCTCTCCACCTATTCCCATTATATGTGATAATACTAGTGCCATAAGTATTTCTAAAAATCTTGTCATGTACTCAAAAACCAAGCATATTCTAATCAAATATCAATTAATGAGAGAACAAGTGCTTAAACAAAAGGTCAAACTAGAGTATGTCCCCTCAAAAGAATAATTTGCATATATATTTTCAAATCCTCTTCTACGTGATTCCTTTGAATATCTGACATAAATTAAGAGTGGTCTCTGCTTCTTCACTCTGTTATTCATTATGACCAATCCTTCAAGTTTAGGGGGAGATGAAAGTGAGATTTATTGCATTTTAGTCTTTGTATTTAGATTTGATGAAAACAATCACATATGTACACATATTTTGATCCATAAGTTGTGTATGTTTCCCTATGATGAAGTATCGATAGAAGTAACTCAAAGAAAAGTTATGATATGATTATGGAAATATTGTTTTCTGGTTTTGATATTAGTTAGATACAATCTTTTGGTGCTCAAATACTTATGTTTTATGAGCTGTGTTGGGATGGGGTCCCTTGGGTCAGTTTTGGGGTTAAAATAACTCAAGTTCTGGTGTATTTTTTGTAAGTAATGTAAAATCTCTGCGATTTTTGAATGTGGAGCGCGTAGATGATTAGGAGTCAAATGGATTTTAGCTTCTTGTTTATGTAAATTTTGAGTTAGTTTGGAGATCCACCCATGGTCCGTAGACCATGGGACTATATGTAAAAGGCTATAAATAGGTGTGTCTTAGAGAGTCTAAGGCCTAATATTGGATGTAATGGGAAAATAGAAGATAACTGATAGCACGGAGAAGCGGGTCAGATAGGAGAGAAAGGCTCCGTCACTAAGTGCGTAAAGGCGTAGGTAGAGTCTGTAGTTGAGCGAAGGAACCCCCGTAGCTAAGTGTGTAGGGTAGTTTCGAGTCTGTAAAGTTGAATCGAAGATTAATAAATAAAGATTACCAAAGAAATCCTATGTATATTTGTGTATCTCTGTTTACTTCTGTTTACGATATATGTTGTGTATGAATAATGTGGTTATGAAATATTGATCTAATGGTGTGTGATTCTCTTGAATAAGTCTTAATAGATATACACAATGCATGTTCAATACTTTCGTGAAGACTATGATGAATTATTTTATGTTTAATAAATAACTTAAGTAGATCTACACGAACACTAATTAAGGGTTGTTCTCTGATGCATGTAAGTGGATAAATCGACTGTTAAGGGTCTACAAAGGCTGAATGTAGACCTTCATGAAGGTCTGAAGGCTGTTTCGTATAATTTCAGTACCAAGCCCTAAGTGTTCACCGATATACGTGAAGGAAGATCCAAGGTGCTAAAAGACATCACACTTGTCTCTTGATGCAAAAACTTGGTTCTTGCATCCCCCCATACTACTTCGAGTGAGACTGCACCCCGCGCTTTGCAGGTTATTTCCGAAAGGGCCAATAATGTAGGGATATGTTGGTTGGAGCAACTAACTCGGAACCTGAGTCAAGAACCCCTAAGCCAACAAATGGTTCTGTTGTGGGGATCGGGATCTAATTGAAAGAGATGTGTGATGTTGCATCACTGGAATCCAACCAAGAAATAAAGTCAAAAGTGGTTGGATCAGAAGATTGACAAGTTCGCGGTGCAAGAAAACAAGAATTAGTGCCTATCAAAAGAAGAGTGGTTGAACATGTATCTATATACAAAAATACACATTATCTTCTTCTGCACTTTTCCCAATGAACTTGATGAGTGGTTAGCCAATTTCATAGCCAGCCAAGGAGGGTGGAATGTTGATATTGCAACAAGATGATGGAGCTTAGTGAAAAGAGTCGCCTTCACTAAGTGGGCCCGCAGGCTATTTTTGGCGCAAGTCTATTTTTAGACTATGTCTATTTTTAGACTATGTCTATTTTTAGACATATGCATCATGTCTATGGATTGCAGGTTGTTGTTTATGGATGATTGATCAAGTTGGAAAAATAGATGGACTTCTATTTTTAGACCACAGCGGAGTGACACCACAGCGGAGTTACTGCTCAGTCTAAATATAGAACAGTCAAATATTATTAGCTCATAATAATATTTAGACTATAAACTTTGTCTTATTCTCTTGGAGCACTTCAGGATGAGCTACGGATGTGGTACATGCAGATCCCAGAAGGAAATACGTTGTTACCTATGGGATGACTAATATTTGCATGCAGGACTTCAGTTAGAACTCAAGTGAGTTGAGTTTAGTGGACTGGAGGTGCAGTTGATGGAGTTGTGTTCAGTTTAGCTTTGTTAAACTGTTTGTATTTAGTCTAACTGGAAAATAGACTAGAGATGAGTTGGGTGAATTAGTTATTAATTAATTCACAAGTTATTAACTCATAATACAACTAATGAATACATAAGTTAACTCAGTTGCATGTCAGTGCATGTTCAGTTCAGCAGGGACAGGTGTTAGAGAATCAGATTGCTATCAGTTGTGACTATAGTTGTGCATCAGATCTTGCACAATCAAGGGATTGAGTATGCCAATGAGTTTGCCCACATTGTAGC
The DNA here is from genome assembly GCA_000404065.3 of Pinus taeda. NCBI lineage: Eukaryota > Viridiplantae > Streptophyta > Pinopsida > Pinales > Pinaceae > Pinus > Pinus taeda. Next base: position 90,492 of record APFE030541348.1, on the reverse strand, counting down.
TTGTGCTCATGTTATTTAGCCAAGTAAATACGTGGTTGCCTTGGAATTATCATCAGTTCTTGAGCAGGTATTGAGCAGCGGAGGCAGGCAAGCAGCGAAGGAGATTTGAGCCAGTGATTGATTCAGATCTGAGCTGTATTGTGTGTAACAGAGGTGGAGATACTTGTGAGAAGTATTATGCTGTGTAATGTTACATGACTCAATCATTAATATACAGATAGTTGGGGTTTTTAGCGAGATGCTTTCCCTGGGATACATACTGTGTTAATGTGTGTATGCTCTTGATGTTTTATTGTTATTGATGCTGCTATATTGATGATCAACGTAGAGGAGCTTATGTATTGTGTATGTTTTCCGCAATAGTACATGATCAGGATAATCTCCATTGAATATGTGTTAAATTATTCAAAATTTCTACACATCCACCTTTCCTCCTCCTGCATTAGGATCCTGTCAATTATTCAAACTTGGGGAATTTTTCTCTCACATTCAACCTAGTGATGAACATCTAATAGTTGTCAGTCATACCATTCATGGTAATCATGACCAAATCAGTGTCTGATACTGTTTCGCCAATGTCACCTAGCTTAGTCTTCAGCTCCTTGATATGATATATGAATGCTGCTACTAATTCGTTTTCCTCCATTTTAATGGAGATACTTTTTTCTCTTTAGAAACGGTAGGCAATTTGTGTTCTTGAACTCGTACAAATCTTTTAGAGTTGCCTAGATGTCTGTTGGAGCTTTAAGATCTCAAATGTGAGGAATAACGAAATCTTTCACAGGAAATTTGGGCAACACCTTTGCCTTGTTCTCCCTCTTTTGCAAGTCCTTGATTGTTTCTATTGTTCCACCTATGCTAGGGTCGACTTCAACTCATCACCGTTTGCGACCGTCAATGCATTTTTCCCCTCTAACTGATTCTGCAACTTAAATTTCAAATTGGAGTAATTGGAACTATTAAGCTTATTTCTCATTCTCAGATAGGCCTTTTCCATCTGATTGTTCATCTTGACACAAAAAATGACCTTCAGCAAGCCAGATCTATCTTAGATCCAAAAAGAAATTTCAAAGAAACAAAATGGGCGCTTTCTTTAAAAAAAAAAAATCCTTTGAAAAGATCCCCTAGTTTTTTTAAACCTTAATCAAATTCACCCAACATATTTTAAAAATATATATATATTATCCATTTTTTGAATCCAACCCAATATCATCGAACAAGATTTAAAATGGAAATTATAGCCCCAATTTTTTTTTAAAATGACCTTGGACATTCAAATCCTACCTTGATCAAATTCCTCTCAGCCTCACACACTAAGCCCCTCTGACCCTCTGCGCGGAGGCACCACCGAAGATTCAACTGAAGACTCAACTTAATATATTTGCCCAAACTTTTGAATGTATGAGTAGTGTATTTGCAACTTTCTGTTTCCAGATTTGAGGATGATGGATTTGTTTCAGTCCCCAAGCATGATCACCCCCTCCTCTATGTGCCCAACAACCACCTACTCAGATTCTGCAGTGCTCAAGTCACGTCGATCCAACTTCGGTATTCGTTAAAGGGTGGTGATTACTGTTTTCGACCTCCAGTTTTGTGAGCACGCAAAACCTTCTATATATCTGCAAAGCCAGCCATCGCATACATCTGCAAATATAAATTTAGAGTTTTGCAGATATTCTAGACTTTAGTTATATCGAGATCATATCATTCACAAAATATTATATGCGCTAGTATCCAGATGTAGAATATACATGAGCAAAAACACATAATGATAGTTCATTTTATGCCATAAGATCCTGATCCATCATTAGATCTAATCCCTCATCATCCGCTAAGGTTCATCCTTGGTTCAGATATAGCACTGCACCATAACCCAATAACCTGCATACTAGTTTTCACACTTCATCAGATACTTGCACACTTTGGCCTAATGATCTTCTCCTCCTTTTATAGTTTTTAGGCCTTTCTCAATACCATGGACCAAAACCACTTAGGACCAATACCTTGGACCAAATACCTAGGGTCAATACCTCGGAACAGATACCTTGGACCAATACCATGGCTCAAAATACCATGGACCAAATACCTCAAACCAAAGACTTAGTTTTCCAAGGTATACGCGCTTTTCCTTCTATGAAAGTGTGTGTGTATGTATACATGACTTGTATATAGTGAACCCACATGTATACACAGTTTGGTCAATGGTGAACCTACGTATACCTCTTTCTTCATTATGTGAAGACTGATCTATAATTCTTTGTTGTTTACCTTCTATAGTATGATGTTTCATCTGAGTGAGTTGCCATCAAGGAAAATACCTGTATCATAATGCCAACAATCTCCCCCTTTCGACTTGATGGCCACACCAGGTCACTATCCCCCTTTGACATCAAGGGAAAAGGGTCATGCTACCCCTGAGTGCATGCTGAATTTTCTGATATGTTGAAGTTTGATGATTGAGATCCCATGATCGATTCCATGCTCCCCCTAAGCACAAGCAAAGTCTACAAAAATATGTTCTAAAAGAATAACACAACTCTATACATACATCACCAATGACCTTCCTATCACCAATGACTCATACATACATCCATCTCTAAACCAAGTGGGGATATACCAAATTTGACACATCCACCCAACCAACTGGGGATATAAAAATTGTTTATACATGACAAAAACAAGAAACACTACATCATCCATCCCATGCATAGTGGGGTTACAAATTATGTATTTTCATGACCTTTACATTAAGTGACATACATGATATATGTAACACATACCAAATATCTTAAACAAGACCATGATAGTCATCAGCAACTATCATATGATTTGCACCATCAGCAACATCTATCAACAACATCCAGAACAACAACCTGTATATGTCCATCATTAATTCCAAAAATATCATCAACCTGTGACAAACTATGTTGGCATGTATCAACTCATCCTCTTGATCTCATCAAGATAAAACTTGCTTCGTTCCCTTATCATAACCTTCCATGAATCAACTAAGCATATGTCATATCTCCAAGCGGTAGCACAAAATCATATTATATGTATGTGAAAACACCATAGACATATTTATCAAGAACTGCATGATCTTTCCACAAGAACCTTCATTATATCATCACTAGGGAACATCCCACATCACCAACCATGATAATCAACATATGTGAGTATCAACCTATCATCATAAAGTAAGAACTCATTAGGTACCAAAGACTTCTAGTCATAATGCCAACAATATTTTATATTAATAGAAAATATTTGCGAGTAAAAAAAAGTAATGCATGTGGGTTGTGGGCTACTAAAGTGATGAAATCATCTCTATGTGCTCTCTCCCTATTCCTCTTGGCTACTCTGCTCATATATGGAACAAAATGTACTTGAAAGGAATGGAACCATTTTTCCTCCTAATGGACAGGTTATAACACAACTTGATAGCCTACTAGTGGCAAGGTTTTAATCTTTCAACTCTTAGCCAAAGTTACAATATGGACTCTTATAGATAATTCTTCATCACGATCATGTGGTTAGCCCCTTTTCCATAGATAATGGGGCTGACATGGCATACTCTTGAATTATGGTAGCCAAAATAAGAAATTCAACTTCAAAGTGGCATAACTTTTGTATACATACTCTGATTGAGGTTTTTCTTATGTTGTTGTAAAGATCTTATGTGTATAATAGGAAAATAAATGTGTGGTGCTAAAGTGAAAAAAAAAAAAAGAAAACAAAAACCCCAAAAAATGTTGTTTGATGACTCAAAATTCTCTTGGAAGGCTTTGGACCCAAATTTTCCAATCTAGATCAAATAGTTTCCACTAAAACTAGATAAATATTAAAAATATTTCCACCTTTTTTTTTATTTTTCATGTTTTTTTTTTTTTGTTTTTTACGCATTTTCCATGTTATTATGAGTATGAAAATGTGATAAAACCGTGTTTCATTGGAAAATATTTCCACCTTTTTCTATTTTTCATGTTTGTTTTTGTTTTTTATGCGTTTTCCATGTTATTATGAGTATGAAAATGTGATAAAAGTGTGTTTCATTGGATAAAATGAGTGGCTCTAAGATGTGTAATTACATTCCAAGCACATGGAATAGAGCTATGCAAAGTAAGTGCAAAAAGAAGTGTCAGGCCTGTGATGTCAACTCATATCTATTTTCTATAGGGATACTTATTAAAAAATGAATAAAAAATATGCAAATAGAAAATGTTCAAGAGTGATAATGATGGATATAAGCATGAAAAATCATGTTGTAATGTAGTATTATGCACCAAGGTACAAGAAATGATGAAAATATGGGATTGGAAAGCAAAAAATATAACGAAAATCGTATAGGACTTACATAGAAAAATAAAATAGAAAATCATGAGATCTCAAATCTTAAGTCATGGAGAAATTAAATATAAATTCCTAGGCCTACGAATAAACATAACTTGAGTGCCAAATGGTAACATAAAGATGATTTATAGGGTCTCCCATGAAGGATAATAATTGTGATGTGAAATTAAGAATAAGAGATAATACTAAAAACTATTGGGATTGAACATAATTCATAATATTGGGATAAATGGTATCTTAATTTATGGGCAGTCTAGGAAACAAAATTTTCTTTCAATATTTTTCAAAAAAACTTTGGGCATCACCTAGAATCCCTTTCTACAGATAGCATGTAAATATAACATTTCAAGGAACCAAATATCACTTGGAAATTTCTTAGAAGAGATTGAATGCTTCATAAATATGTCCTTTCTATCCACTCACATCAATCATGTTGTTCCATAATACAATGTCTCATTTAGATATTTTTTTAAATGGCACTTGAGCCCTATCTATACTCCCACATTTTGCACATAAACTATTTTTTTTCCTAAGGAGGTTTTCTAATATTTCCATTGAAATCAAATTGGGACCATATAGACATGGACTACTTTTTCTTTTGGTAATGCATTCTTGTCTTGGAAAATATATGACAGAAAATGATGTGTAGAAGAGCCTACTTAATGGTCAACTATATACAAATAATTTAGCTCATTTTTGTCTTTCCTCCTTTCTAATCATATGAAACAACGATTCTATTTCCAAATACCATATCCCTCTTAGAAAAAAATTCAAATAGTTCAAAAATTCTCAAAATTTATTTCTTAATTCTCTATCTCTAACCCATGAAAGCACAATATTTTGTGACTTGGACACTAATGCCACTTGTAATATCCCTCTTCCACCCAACTAGGGTGATGCCACCAACCACTAGATATAGATATAGATATATATATATATATATAAGATCACGAAAATGCATAATAACATGAATGAAACAATAAACATAATCATAAATGATAACAATAGATATACAATAGATTAACATGTTTAAAACACTTATATGATGAATTCACCAATTGGATGCAAACCTCATACATACCACCGAGCCATAGACCATGCTACTCCTAATTGCTTAGCAACAGGTCATCATGGATCACGGGCCATAACTCCATGATGACATTGCCTTACTTAAGTAAGGTACAAAACCAATACCAAACATGATTACAACCAAGGTATAAAACCCCAATAGCCTCTAACCAATAGCTCACATCCCCCTTCAGCCTTGGCAACGTAAAGCAGTGCACCTCATTCTCTCACCCATATACCACTGGATTTTTCCATTACCCTTCCATGGTTGTAAACTTGGTCCATGCATGCATGTGTTAGAGAATTGTGCCTTTTAAGAGCTCCAACTACCCTTATGGGTGTCTAGGTACCCTTCAGCCCCATGCAGGGACACCTACACCTAGAATTCTCCCACTTAGAGTCTATCCTTCCTCAAGGTAGTCTAAGGATAAGTGAACTAATACCTAGGGCCACATAGGGTCTCAAGGGTACAATAGCTAGGGCTCCTTTGGTTCTCCCTAGAACAAACACCATAATCATCCTCTGGTAATCTTTGATGGAAAGGAAATATAATTAATAATTCCCCTCCCTTTACCTTTTATTTATAGCTCAATTTAAATATTATTATATTAAAATATATATAACATCATGTTATATTTTAGTATCATTCGATAAATTTATGTTAGGAATATTATACTTGTAAATGTTATTTGGTGTAAGAACCATGCCCTCTTTCCACTGCCTCACCTTTCTCTCTCAGAGTCCTAACCCCCCATACTATTTTTTTTCCCTTCGTCGATAGCTGTGATGTTATGTGTGTGTGTGGGGGCAACCGCGGGGGGGGGGAAGGGGTCTGGTGGTCTAGTTTACAAATATGTTTCAAGGCTAAAGTGATTATGTGGTTAAGTTAGAGAGTCTTTGTGCTAAGAATCCATTGAGCTTAACAAATCTAATAAGTGTGTTTGGGTATCTCTCTCTCTCTCTCTATATATATATATATTATAATATATATATATATATGATATTTTTTAGCCTCACTTTCCTCTTAGCACAAAGTTTCTCTTCCCTACACACAGAGACTTCATCCTTAAAACATATTTATATACTCAACCACCAGCTAGAGGAATATAGGCCTCGGAAAAACTTGGGTCACCAACCTAATTAGCATGTATCAACTCACCAACCTATATGTGTCTGTGTGTATTACAAGTTAAGGTTCCAATTGGAGGTATTATAGGTTCAATCATGATGAACTAGATGAAGAAGAATTAGTTGAACGAGGAGTCCTAGATGAGCATGAGGATTTAAACTGTGAAGGAGGACATTTAAATGTAATGAAAAAGGTGGTCTAAGTTGTGGTGGAAATCAAACTTATTAAGTGAGGGATATAATCTATTCAGTAAAGTAAAAATGTCAAAGGCCTTGCATGCTATAAGATATTCTCATAAGGAAAGCTATGATGTAGAGAGACCAATATCACCCTAAGGTTAAAGGTTAAAGTTTGCAAATATGCTTTAAGGATAAAGTGCCTATGTGGTTGGGCCAGCGAACCTATGTGCTAAGAGGCCAACGAGCTTAACAAATGTAATATAAATATATACATACATGCATACATATATATTACATTTTTTAAGCTCGTTGTCCTCTTAGCACATAAGATTTCTGGCCTAACCGCATAAGCACTTCATCCTTAAAACATATTTGTACACTAACCCACTAAGCTAGCACATTTCTACTGAGAGGCATACAGGCTTCAAAAAAACTCCGGTCACCAACCTAATTAGCATGTATCAACTCACCATCCCATGTGTGTATTACACTTCAGGGTTCCAATTATAAGTTCAATGATGATTAACTACATGAAGAAGAATTAGACGAATCAGAGTTCTAGACGAGGATGAGGATTTAAACTATGAAGTAGGACATTTGAATGTAATGAAAAAGGTTAGCTAAGTTGCGGTGGGAATCAAACTTATTAAATGAGGGATATAATGTGTACTAAAGTAAAAAGGTCGAACGCTATAAAAGATTCTCCTAAGGCAAGCTATGATGTCCAAATACAAATATCACCATAAGATGTAAAGAGTAACACAATTGTGAATTACATGGGTCAACCCAATGAATAAGTACTATGTCCTCAGGTGGTGCAAAAACTGATTTATGTGTCTCTATATCAACACAAATACCCCAATCAGAGTTTCATTCTATCAAGGATTCTTGGTCGTTTAAACATACCTTAATCAGAGCTTCACTCTATCATGGTTTCTTGGTCTTTTGAATATTCTGTTTAAGCTTGCATGATGATGTGCTCATGTTGATGGCCCTCTTTGCTGACGAGATACTACTGGGGCATATCTCTTTATCACACTCTACTGCATCTTTGTCCGCATCACTGTGGGCAGTCTGTGAGTGGGAGTCATTGTCGACAAGGGAATCAAGATTAGTATTGAAGCTTGACAGATTGTTAGGGAAGTTAAATTAGTTCTTCTCCATGCGCAACCTTCCATGCTATGGCCTATAAAGAGTAGGAACGACATCAGAACCAGCAACGACGTTACACAGATCTTCATCTCGAAGCTCGGAATCAACAGATAATCGATTTGATATGGGTTAGAATTAGTAGGTGAAAAATATTTGAACGATATAATACTATTTCGGAGCTTACAATTAACAGATAAGATAAACACTATGCTTGCAAGGAAAAAGAATTTGAATCTAGGAAATCGAGAGCTAGGAGAGTTTGCAAAGCTTCGTGGGGAAGCATGTGAACAAATGCGAGTAATTATAGTGGCGAATCAACCTAGCTGGACCATCTTAATGCCAATGCCGAATGATGCGTCGAATTATTTGCACAAGCTAAACAACGAGCGAAATTCCGAGTATGACAGTCAACACGCGCACTGGCAGTGGGGGTGTGACAATGGAGGCTGCGGAACCATACCTGTAAGGACCTTGACTGTAGGCACGTTTGGGCAACGGCACACAATGAGGAACCATGGGCGAGCCAAATGATTCAGACAAAAAACAGAGGAATGCATGCGGAAAAAGACTAAGTATGGAGGGCATTTGACATATAGGCCATGGGTGGTCCCAGTAGACCAACGGGTGGGCGAAGGGAAATGATGGACGCCACACTTGGGTTGGCCAATGGGCAAGCCGACCCATTCAAAAGAGGTGAAACGATGAAGTATGGAGGTCGCCCAACAAGACGACACATTGGTTCAATGTTGGGTGAACCATATATGTAGGATGGCTTGACGTGGAGTTAAGGCAATGATCATTCATTCAAGAAAAAACGCACAGTCAGAGTGAAAGGTGAAGTGCATGGGTTTGAATACTGAAACAGATGAAGGTGTAGGCAAACAAGTGTAGGGCTGAAGCACCGAGCCAAGACAAAGTCGTGTGGAGGCATCGTGTGAGCGCATCATTCAGGAAATCGTGAGAGGGTGTTGTGCGAGGGCATCGTGCGAGGGCGTTGTTCAAGAAATTGTGTGAGGGTGTTGTGTGAGGGAATTCATGCAGGATCGTTCGAGGGCATTTTGGTAGGGTCATTCGAGGTCATTCAAGGGCATGGCAGGGCGTCCCTTCAAACGGTCGTTCGGGAAGTTGTTTGAGGGCGCACAGGGCATCTGCCGGAATGACACAAGTTGGTGAATGGCGGGTCGCGTGAAGTCTTGAATGGGTGCACGGTGAGCGACTCTCCAGTGGAGACTTGGCGAGTTGGAAATTTGGTGGGAGCGCCCGCCGAGTTCGACGAGTTGGATGCGTTGAACGACACGTGTTTCGGTGAATGTGCAGAGGCAAACAAAGAGTTGGGTAGAGTCATTCGAACAACCATGTGGGTGTGCTGACGAGCTGGCTGAACGAGTTGTGTCAATGAATGTAAAAATATTTTAAGTGTAAATTTGGGGTTTCCTCAAGGTTGTAACTTACATATATATTATTATTGTTGGCAAGCTCATTACAGGGATTTGTCACTCCCAGTTATACTGTTGTGCATTTATGTTAATGTTGATGAATGTCTAACTGTTATTTTATAATGAACGAAAGTACTTGGTAAAAGAGAAAAATAAACTAAGTATAAAAGGTAGGCGTAGTCCACGATCATAAGTATTGGTCAAAATAAAGTGGTCAGTGATGCCGCACCTCGTATAGTGTGGTTGGAAGAGTATTGCTAGTGTAGGGGCGTGACAGGTGGTATCAGAGTTGATTGACAATGAAGAGCTGGTGAAGTGAATCAAGGAGCTGATTCGGCGAAACATGAAAGGTGGTATCAGGGACCAGTGAATTGCGATGAGAAGACGATCCCACTACACTAACGTGACAAGAAATATGAAAGGTGATTTGGATTGATAGTTTATGGTCTATACTAGATCAGAAAGAAGGCTGATGGTAGAGATGGTAGAGGAACCTTGGGTTGTGATAGGTGAATCTAGCCACAATGCAAGTGAAGCTTTCGTGAATAGGGAATTGGAACGAATGGAGGAATTGGGTTCTGAATGGACTTCGACAAAGGCCGAGGATGTTATGAAACCAGCTCAAGAAAAGATAGAAAAGATAGATCAACGCCTTAGAATTCAGCCTCTTCGAGGGGGCAACCTCCTTTACATTACATAAATGAACAATTCTTGGATGATACAAATATAAAGACCTCCTTTCTATATATATGAGTCTAAGGGGTCATTATATAATCAGAGCCCACATAACAATAATAATGTAAGGGCAATAACAATAGTGGGCTTCTATGGGGCACAATAGTAACAATTTGGGCACTACATGGGTACATCAATATAATACGGGTGTTGTACTAATAATAATAAGGGGTTACACTAGTAGTATAGGGGCCTAACATGCCCCTCTCCTTCAAAAATTGTTGTCCTCAAGCTTGAGTAGTTCTTGATGCTTCTGTATAAACTTCTTGTCCTCCGATGTGGAATCTTCAGTGGGTATGTTCTTCCATTTGATGAGATACTCTGAAATTGATTGATTTCGTAGCTGTCGGGTTTTTGTTTCTGTGACTGCTCCAGGTTCCAATATGATTTTTCCTTCCTCTTCAATTTCTAGCAATATTGTTTGAATTGGGAGCTTTTGCAACTTTTGAATAAGTGACCATACTTCTTCATCCTTCTTCGATTCATCCCTTACTTCAGTTATCTAATCTAGTTGGATAATAGAAATAGCATAAAACAATGCTTCGACATCCTCATCCTTTCTTGAGAGTGCATCTGCAACAAAATTTTGCTTCCATTTTCTATAGATGATGTCAAAGTCATAACCAAACATATTTGTGACACATTTTTTCTATTCTTATAAAGATAATAGTTGTTCTAAAAAGTATTTAAGACTATCATGATCCATTTTGACCATGAAGTGTCTTCCCATTCGGTAAGGTTGCCATTTTTTAAGTGCATGTAGTATTGCCAACATTTCCTTCTCATAAATAGCTTGCTTGAGATGTAGCAGTAAAAATACCCAATCACCTACATCAAAACATTTTTCACTACGATGTTGATCTACCTGTTGTTTCGTTTGATTTTGCACCGAAGTGGCATTATCCTTTAAAGTTGGAGAACTTGTTGTTGATGCTCGATGTGATCTTTCACTACTTGAACCTTTTTCTTCTTGATATGTCCTTCTATCTCTAGAGTTTGAGGAGTGGTAATTTCTTCCAATCCTTTACAAGATATGGGCGGATTCATTTCTTGACGCTCAATGTGATCTTTCACTTCTTGAACATTTTTCTTCTTGATATGTCCTTCTATCTTGATAGTTTGAGTGGTAGTTTTGACCAATGAATTACAAGACATGGTTGGATTCATTTCTTCTTTCTCGATGTGATCTTCACTTCTTGCACCTTTTTCTTCTTGATATGTCCTTCTATCTTGAGAGTTTGAGGAGTGGTAATTCTTGCCAATGCTTTACAAGATATGGTCTGATTCCTTTCTTCTTTCTCTGGGATGGGGTCCTAGTGTATATCCTCTTGTTTTGATGGTTCTTGATCTTTTTCTTCCTCTTCATATTCTATGTAAAATAATTTCTTCTCAGCACACTTATGACCTTTAGTGCATTTGCTATCACAATTGTAACAAGCCCTTTTTCTCTTTTTACTTCCAACTATTGTGGTGTAACCCTTGTAGGTTGTGGAAGGCTAGGAGAAACAACACTTCCATCTTTATAGTTGTGAAGGGTATGCTTCATAATTTTGCTTTCCACTATGTCACAAAGCCATTTTACTCTTTCCAATTGTTGTGGTGTTGCTCTAAAGAAGGTGTTGCTCTTTGTATCCTCATAATGTGCTATCATTTCCTCCGGGAAAATTGACCACGTAACAAGTCTTTTACGAGAACAAAGCCCTTTATACCATAAAAAATTGATCCAGTTCTAAATATGAAGATGCAATACATACCTTTTGTAACAATTGTACACCATGTAGATCAAAATATTGCTCCATCTGACGTATCCAATTTACCGGATCCTTGCCATCAAACTTCCTCATCTTGCTTTTTTTTTTTAGGAGCTCGAACTTGAAATGGTTGTAACTCTATACTTTCAGATCTCTAAGTTCTGCAATTATGAATTTCAGTATCCCTCTGTGTCCTCTTTCCAATGCCACCAGTATGATCCAAATTGGAATCTCCAAGAAAGAGTTATACGAAAAATCCCACAATGACCTAATTATAGCCTAGTTCAGTAGAGAGAACTTGTACGACATGCCACGAGCCACTATTTCACCCTGTACCTCTATCAATTATATAGAAGAAGCTACAGTCCGTCCTCTTTCTGTGCCATTTTACGAAATTTCAATCTGATGCTCAGAGAGAAAGTTATGATGATTTTCCCCAGGTCACATGTTTTGAATGTAATTCAGGATTCTGCAAAAGGACCAACTTCCTCAGTTCATAGATCCGAAAATATAGTGCGAAAAGCTTTTCAATTCGGACCTAAGATTTAGTGTGATGTCTTCTAAAATGGGTTTTTTTTGTAGCTTCTGAAACATCGTAGAAAACAAGTTATAGCGAAAATGCGACGATGACCTCTTTGGAGCACCAAAACCCTAGAATCCAAAGCTCTGATACCAAATGTTATGAAACCAGCTCAAGAAAAGATAGAAAAGATAGATCAACGCCTTAGAATTCAGCCTCTTCGAGGGGGAAACCTCCTTTACATTACATAAATGAACAATTTCTTGGATGATACAAATGAAAAGACCTCCTTTCTATATATATGAGTCTAAGGGGTCATATATATAATGAGAGCCTACATAACAATAATAATGTAAGGGCACAATAATAACAATAGTGGGCTTCTATGGGGCACAATAGTAACAATATTGGCACTACATGGGTACATCAATATAATAAGGGGGTTTTACTAATAATAATAAGGGGTTACACTAGTAATATAGGGGCCTAACAGAGAACATGCAAGTTCATGAAGGCTATGCGAAGATGAAAGAAGAAGTTGAAGAATTCAAGGACCAATACGAGTATATGGAATGGAATTATACACAAATGGAAGAAAAGGTCAAGAAGATTAGTGAAGTAAGAGATCAAGGTTTGGCTAAAATCTTGGATTTGTAGCAAGTTCTTAATGAAGCTTGAGATGAGATCACAGTGTTGAAGAAGGCAGTGAGGCACAACTCAGGTGGAGGAGTGACTCGTGTCAAAATCAAAGAGCCAGATCCTTATGATGGTACAAGGAGTGCGAAGAATCTTGGCAACTTTCTATGTGACATGGACCAGTACTTGGAGCACTTGGGATTATCCGATGAGGAAACCAAAGTGAAAGTAGCTGCTCAATTCTTGACGAAGGATGCTAAGATGTGGTGGCGAAGAAGGATGGACCAAATTGCCGACGCCAATGCTGGGGACATAACTTCATGGGATGACATGAAGAAGGCTTTGAGAACCCACTTCAGTCCATAGGATGAAACATAGGATGCAAGGATGAAGATAAAGTATATGAAGCAAATGGGGAGTCTGTAGGCATATCAGCGAGAGTTTGCAAGTGCAGTTTTGGAACTTCTAGACATGGCGGAAAGGGACAAGGTGTTCAATTTTATCATAGGTCTGAAACCTTGGGCATGGAATGAAGTTAAGAGACAAAAGATTAAGACGCTTGAGGAGGCTTTTGCTGTTGTGGATCATTTGTTAGAACACTTTGATGAAGGTTCTAATGAGAAGAATAAGAAATATGACAAACCAAAGGAGAATACTATGTAAGAGGATACTTCGAAATCGAATGACAAGTCGAAGCCGAATAAACCCTTGAAGTGTTGGATATGTGAGGAACCACATATGGTGAAGAACTGTCCTTCAAGACCAAAAGTAGCTGCGATGGCGCAGTCCAATGCAAAGAAAGAAGAAACTTTCGTAGGGGTTATGCAGATATTGGGAGCTGCAGTGGCCATGGAAGCAGTCTCTGGGAGAGATCTTGAGAGGAACATGTTGGAGTATGTTGAAATGAAAGTTGGAAGTGTGGATGTGCTTACTATGGTGGATAGTGGAGCAACTCACAACTTTATGAGTGAGGATATTGCGAGAAGGATTGGGCTAAAGTTTGTACTAGTGCAGGCACAAATGAAGATAGTGAATTCTCCTCCAGATTTTGTGATTGGTGTAGCTAAAAGAGGGGGTGTGACACTTGGTGAATGGACAAGGAAAGTCGATTTCACTGTGGTGTGGGTAGATGACTATGAAGTTGTACTGGGTATAGAATTCATGAAGGAATTCGATGCGATGATTGTTCCCCATCTAAGGAAAATGTACATTTACGAGAAACGAGAGGATGTACCCATTGGTGTACCGACTGTGGGAGTAACTAAGGCCGAGCGTAAGCTGACATCAATGAGTATGGAGGAGAGAAAGAAAGATGAAGAAATATGTAAGCATTTGTCTGTTGCAGAGAAAAAACTTATGGAGTTGTCACAGGTTATCAAGGCATTGTCAGAGAGCATCTTGGATCTATCTAAGAGGCTAGAGCCAGTGGAGGATGACGATGACGATGACGAAGAGTATGTGAGGCTGAATGTTCTAGTGGAAGATTGGGAGGAATACTTGCCGAGGATGGAAGTGGAGTATCCGGATAAGTGGATTGAGTTGATAAGCGAGGGAGATCCTTTAGGCTCTACTCCCTCCTCATCATCCTAGACTATTGGGGAGCATGAGGCTCATTATTAGCTGCTCGTGACAGTGAGTCTCCCAACACTTTGACCAGGCATCTAGGGGTTAGATGACACAGTTTGACAGACAACATGCAGTGGATAGTCATGACGATGTATGGAGCATGAGTTCTTGTGGAGGCGATGCATGGTTGGATTAGCTAACCAACTAATCACTGGCATGAGGGGTACTCGCACATGATTCCTTGCAGCATAGTGGCATATCTATGGCATGAGAGATGGTTGAGCAGTGGACATCTGGACTACCCATATACACAATTGTGTGGATGATATTTTGGTGACAGATGCTTGCTAGGATGGAAGATTTTCGAGGATGACAATGACTTCAGGTAGAGAAGGATGTAAGGACCTTGAGCTGCACGCAGGTTTTAGTGAGGATGCATGGTGAGGAAGCACAGGCGAGTCAAATGAGTTAGATAGAAAACCGAGGAATGCGTTCGGAAAAAGACTAAGTATGGAGGTCATTTGACATATAAGTCATGGACGGTCTCGGCAGGCCAATGGGCATGCGAAGGCAAACGATGGACACCACACTTGGGTCAGCCGATGGGCGGGCCGACCCATTCAAAAGAAGTGAAACAATGAAGTATGGAGGTGAGCCAATAAGAGGATGTGTTGGTTCAATGTTGGGCGAACCATATATGTAGGATGGCTTGACGTGGAGCTAAGGGAATGATTATTCATTCAAGTAAAAACGCATAGTCAAGGTGAAAGGTGAAGTGTGTGGGTTTGAAGACTGAAACAGGTGAAGGTGGAGGCACACAAGTGCAGGGATGAAGCACCGAGCCGAGACAAAGTCATGCGAAGGCATCGTGCGAGGGCGTCGTTCAAGAAATCATGCAAGGGCATTGTACAGTAAATCGTGCAAAGGCATCGTGAGAGGGCATTCATGCAGGATCGTTCGAGGGCGTTCGGGCAGGGTCGTTCGAGGTCATTCGAGGGTGCGGTAGGGCATCCATTTGAACAGTCGTTCAGGAAGTCGTTCAAGGGTGAGGCAGGGTGTCCACCTGAATGACACGAGTTGGTGAATGGTGGGCCGAGTGAAGTCTTGAATGAGTGCACAGTGAACGACTCGCCAATGGAGACTTGGTGAGTTGGGCGTTTGGTGGGAGCACCCAACGAGTTCGACGAGTTGAACGACACGTGTTCGAGTGAACATGCGGAGGCAAACGAAGAGTTGGGCAGAGTTGTTTAGACAACCATCTGGGTGTGCCAACGAGCTAGTTAAACGAGTTGTGTCGGTGAATGCAACAATATTCTAAGTGTAAATTTAGGGTTTCCTCGACGTTTTAACTTACATATATATTATTATTATGGGAAAACTCATTA
Source organism: Pinus taeda (assembly GCA_000404065.3). Classification (NCBI taxonomy): domain Eukaryota; kingdom Viridiplantae; phylum Streptophyta; class Pinopsida; order Pinales; family Pinaceae; genus Pinus; species Pinus taeda. The sequence goes on along the minus strand of APFE030541348.1, from coordinate 74,585 downwards.
CAGGGAGTTTCCCCTCCCAGTTATACTATTGTGCATTTATGTTAATGCTAATGAATGTTTAACTGTTGTTTTATAATGAATGAAACTACTTGGTAAAAGAAAAAAATAAACTAAGTATAGAAAGTAGGTGTAGTCCATGATCACAAGTATTGGTGAAGAGAAAGTGGTCGGTGGTGCCGCACCTCCTATAGTGTGGTTGGAAGAGTACCACCAATGTAGGGGTGTGACAGTACCTGGAAAAATGACCATGGTCCCAATCGTTCTAGAAGGTAAACACCCAAAGTGGGATCGGGGCTGGGCCGACTATACAGCCAGCAAGGGAGCAGGTCGAGATAAGACTTGAGTACGCCGAGTAGACTAGCCATGGCCGTAATTGTTTTAGTTGACACTTGGTAAAACACTCTAGCTACAGAAGGATAATACAAGATGAGCAGAAAGACCATGACCTAGTGGTTACAATTCGGGTAGAAATCTGATAGGTTTCACAAGAAAAGAGAAGTACGATCACAAAATATCAAATGTTGTGAACTAGATGATGACAATTGTTCTTCAAAATAATGGATAATCGTAAATTGTATATTTTACGAATGTCTAAAACGAATTTCCCAAGATTTAAATCACCTTATCATCGCAACGATTAATGTTTTCAAATGATGGATTAAATTTTTCAAGAGTATACAGAAGTTCATTATTAATTATTTAAATTATGTTTAGTTTTAAGGGTTGAGATTAATTGGTTTTGATCTCACAAGGTGCATGCTCCTCCTTTGAAATAGTGATATGCGAGATGCTCTTGCTTATTAGATTTAGGCCATGTTTTTCTGAATTTGTAAATCATATTAATATTTTTATTATTAAATTTGTAAACGTTAATGCTGTTTTTTAATAGTGAAATTTATTATAATTTAGTTTTTATCTGTAATGAATATAATTATTATTATTTAACTTTTATTTTTATTTTTCTTCATAATTTTATTTTAACAGCTTTATGTTTGAACTTTATTTCTTATATTTTTCTTTATCTTTTTTCTTTATGTTTTTCTCTCTATATTTTTATCCTTCTGATATAAATAAAATACTTTCTAATGAAAACCTCCTCACTCTATTTATTCTATTTTTCCTTCTCCATACTTCATCATGTTCTTTTTCTTCTACTTCATTTTTCCTTTTACTTTTCTTCCCTTTTAGTTTACCTTCTCCTTTCTTTGAACCACCATCTCTTATCTCCCCATAAACATGCCAAGTGGAATGCTTAAAAAAAAACCTTTTGAATTCTAATAATTTATCAATGGGATTGAGCCATTTTCACCTTCCATTAGTTGCATATCAATTAGACGAAGGATTGAAATTTGGCTCCTTTTTACATCATAATGATTAGATGCAAAGATGTGATTCAACTATCCATAGGTCTGTAGATGCCAAAGAGACATCATGTCACCCCAAACCTCCAAAGTCAACATCTATTTAAGCCATTGATTGTAGAGGGAGAATTAAAAATTATGAAATGCATGCATTATAAAACCTAGGTCAGACAAAGGCATGACCACATGTTCATGCCACGGTACTGTCAAAACTTCATTGCCCAAATCCCTCAAGATATGGTAGTTTTTGACATGCATACAAGAAAAATTGTCTCTTTCATTTCTTTCTCCAACTCCACATCTTGAAACACTTTTGGTTTTGCACTTTTCCTTTAGACGATTTCACATAGATCATTGAACCCTTATATAATATAATAATATTTCCCATGGAAAAAATTAAATTTGTATCTAGCTCTGACAAACCCTTGTGGTATTTATCTTTCACTTTCTTTTGTTAGTGTAACACCCTTTTCTTCTCTTGCTATTGAAATGGGAAAACATCATTTTCCTTGGATGCTACATAGAGACAATAAGATCCCTCCTGTTATTCTTTTCATATTTCTGTTAAATCTTTCCAATATTCCTTTCATAACTTAGACATATGTATGTGGTATTCTTCCTCCTTGATGCTTCAAGGAATGTGTACTTCTTCTAAGTCACATTCCTAAACTTCAATTATGACAACTAGTTTCTAAAATTGTAGTTACGTCGTCCACCCTCATTACAATGTTTTCCATTAACTTCCCTTCTACTTCATTTAATTTTTAAACCACAGTAGAATTACCTCCTATATGCATAATTATGCACATGCTTCATATTCTTATCATCAATGTACGATGACATGCATTTGGGAAAACAATAGTTTTGAAAAATTCTTGAGTTTTGAAATATTCATGCTAGTGCTTTGGTACTCACTCCTTCCTTTTATAACTCAATCCTTATGGAAATAGAACAAGGAACATTAAAGGAATTGAAAAATTCCATGTGGAAGTATCTAATTTGTTCCTTGCCTATAGGTTTTCTAGGCTATAGATATAAACATCCTTTCATGCATCTCACTAAAATTCCATTCTTTGTCCCTTCATACTAAGCATGCATATATGGAACACCAAAGCTACATACAAGTCAACTACAATATATTACTCTTACACGACTACGATTGCAATATCCTCCACATCATCACCATCATTATCTTCTTTTGTGACACAATGAATTGACTTCCCCTTAGTCTCTTCAAGTATCTATATGATTCAGTTGTACAAGGAATGACATGAAAGGTAGGAAAGAAAATGAAATACACACAAAGATAAATATAACACAAAGCATAATGATGTGGTGAAAAAACAACTTCTTTTAATTAAAAAAATAACACAGGAGGTCGAAAAAGTATCCTTTTAACAAAATGAAGGAACCATGAAGGTCAAAAACTCTAACTTTGAAAGATGAAGAATCAAAAGGTTTGTGAGCCCCGAGTTGGTTAGTTGGTACACCAACTTCCTCGAGGTGAAAATTTTGCATACAATATATATTTGGGTCACATAGTATCTCATTAGAAAGAACTATTGAAGGAATATAACTCTCGACTAGAGCCAAGGCATGCCATTGCAAACCTTGACCCACTAAATTGTAAAAGAACGTAGTTTAGGGCCTTGAAATTCCACTAAAGTTTAGGACTAAAAAAATCATAGAAAAAATTCCAAGAAGAAAAAGAGTTATCGAGTCAATGGTGGAGGTAGGTAGAGAGTGATATCCACATAGATCACGTTTCCTTAGTACAAGTGACTTTTTCTAATTTAGGTTTTTATAGAATGAAATTAAATTGCTTCAATTATCTTTAATTTCTTTTTTTCTCGTGGCATTTAGTAGCATTGGCACGTTGGCACAATGCACTTTCTTGTTTTTTCTCTTGTAGTTGCAATAATATTATTTCTCCTTAAGCACTCCTAAACAAACTCATGATAAGATAAAACAAGGGAATTCCTAATCTTTATTCTTCTTATTCAACATCATTGACAGTTACATCTATAAGTTCTAGAATTTCGTTATTCTTTTCTACTTTTATTATGGTCATTGAGATATTATCATCTTCATTTATATCCTTTAGAGTGATATTTTACACATCATCATGCAGCTCTTAGATGTAAAAGTCTACACCTTCACTATCAAAATTGACAATTGAAACATCTTCTTGTTTATTGTCCACTTCCTCATTCTTCAAGGCTACTTCTTCTTTAATTCCTTATCTTCCTCTAGAACCCTCTCTACTATTGCAGGACTCTCATTCTATTCTATTGCAACATTCTCCTTTTTTGTAGCATCTGAAATAACTACTAATATACTTTTTCATTTGTCTCTTATATGACTATTCATTACAACTCTACAAATTCTTCAAGGCTACAATCTCTTTCAACCCTTGATGTGGTTGTTACCTCTATGCCTACTTCATCATATATGAACACTCTCTGGGTTGCAATATCTTCAATACTAACAACACTTTCATTATTGCTCTCTCCTTGAAAATTTTATTCAAATGCTATATTAGTCTCATTGTTTTCCTCTTCTTCACTTGTACCAATTATATTGTTTCTTCTTCCCTTCTATGTCCATGCGCATTCATAAATTTTAGATTTATTAATTAAATAATTTTCCAACATGGGCCTGTCCTCCTATATTATCCATCCTAAAAGGCATAAATCATGACTTTAACATTACCTTCCTCCTCAACTATTGGAAAAAATCCAAAGGCCCTCTTTTTGAATGGAAATTCACCTATGGATAAGAAAACCCCTTCATTCATTGGATATAAACCAATGATATATAGTGGGAAAAATAATCTACCTCTTTCACCTAGAGCTAATCATACAATTTCATTAGGAAATGAGGAAGTGAAGTATTTACATACCTTAATTTCAATGGTTGTCTAACCCATCCACAACTCTTTTCTAGATCTAGCTCCACTGATACCATTTCACACAATTACCTACATAATCAACAAAAACGGACAACCTTACTTATTCATTGACAACATCACAAATGAATTATTTCATGAATTAAACCCTTATATAGTAGCTCAAGTTTAATTAGATCAACAACCCACAAGGAATATAATAGCTTATGATAGGGTGTTATATTAAGTTACTCTAGAGTGTAAAGGTCACTGGTTTGAAAATCACTGGGAAAACATCTAGCCATGCTAAGGGCTACTATGGCCCAAGCTAGGTGTGATCTTCAAGTGATTTTGATGGCTTAGGTGCCCCTAGGTCACTGATATTCAAGCTACAGGTTAGTTGTGGAGCCAACTTAGGACTCACATAAACTAGCAAACAAAGAAAAGTTGAATTATATAAAGAAAATCATGTTCAATATATAAAATAGTTCCATGAACATACACAATTTTGTGGGGTGAGAATGCTAATATATATTAGAGAAATGGGATTTATAGCAAAGATGATATACTTTTAGATCTATTCCTGTACTCCTAACTTTTGATATAACGCTCTCCTCCTTAACATCAAGCTCACCTATTAAACAAGTATGATTTGGAACCATAATGAAGAAAGATAGAAAACACAGCTCTCACCCAGGGTCTAATCACGCCAATGATGATGCAAAAAATTCAATAATATGTAGAAAACTCATGAAAAAATGATCTTGTTGTTAGAAAAATATTATATATATGACACAGAAATGCAACACATATAATATGTGAAAAACACAAACACATAAAACTAGAGAGACATAGATATATGTGGTTCACCCAGTTTGGGCTACGTCCACCCAGAACATCCAGTCCTTCCTTTCTATTATCCAACAAAATGAAGAGACACAACCTACAACAGATCTGCTGTAATATCCTCTGTTTTCTCTCATAGTCTCACCTCTCTGTTTCTCGCTTAGAAAATACACATCTATTACACAACCTCAATACAATGCCCTCATACAAAGAGAGGGGTTTCCTTCTAGGGTAAAAAACCCTAAACTAAACAAAAATTCTACCACCAGATCATCCGCCTAATGAAAGGCCCAGATTGACTAGAAATTACTATACTTTTACAAGGCAATTTTACATCTATTTTTAGCTTCAGGGGTGGTTCCCCCTCTCCCTCCCCCCCCCCTCCGCACCCCCCGCGTGTGGAGGGGTGTATAAGCTTCCTGGGGTATACATCCGGCTAAAACAAAGACCTCTAAATAATCGTGCTCCACACCCAACACTTGTTCCAATTCAATAATGTAAGGATGCTTTCTAGACTCTTTCTCTAAGGTAAACTCCTCCCCTTTGACTCCTTCTTATATAATTTTTGATGAGCTAAGAATAGACATCATGACATGTACATTAGGTGGATAGGAGTCATGGACATGTTCCATGCCCAATTATGAGTTTATACTAACTTGTCACTCATTCATCTCCTTGTAACTCTCTAGTTCATGAAGGCCTAAGGTGTTTCCATATATTTTGTGTGGGAAACTTGTGACCAACCACACCTAATCACTGAGGAAGGCACAATTAACCACCCTTATACTAGGAATAGTTGTAGAGAAGGATCTACATAAGCTTTTATGAGGAATTTACCATTGTTAAATTGCATTCAACTTTAAAGACCTCTAGTGGAAAATATAAGTATAACAAATTACCCTTAATTTATGAGGTCAAGAGAGGAACAAGTGGCTAAAATGCATTACAAAAATAGATTGTGAAAATTTAATCAAGGAGGAATTTTTTAGATCATGGAACGAAGAGTTACCTACAAACAATAAATAAACCATTCAAATATGAATCATCCTTATTGTAGGCATACCAATGCTGAGATATACATGAATAAGCATGCCTACCAACACAATATACTATGTACCCAAAGAGTTAAATGCAATATCATTCCCATGAAGGAATACCTAGTAGATCCATGTTATATAGAAAATCATAGCCATGACCAAATACACTATCGATATATATCATAAAACACATCAGGAAGCCTATTCCATGATGTAGAGTGCAATCTAGTCTTCAAAGTACTTGTTCATTAGTAATATAATCAATCTTATGCAACTTGGGAAGGTGGTAGTAATATGGTATCACTTTAGCCCAAGGTACTAAATTTAAACCCATCAACTGTACAAATCTACATCATGTTAATAAATGAGCTAAGGTTAAGCATGGAAGAAACCATAAGATCATTGATAATTGATGAAAATCATTAATAGGCATTAGGGGACCTACCAATAGTTAAAATGAACCTCATTGTACATAGTATAATCTAGTTGATGTTAATAACATATCTAATGTTAAACACATTTAGACTCAACCAATCTATGGTCAACGATGTAAAATAAAAATATATCATAAGGAAACCTACCATTTGTGTTTGCAACACTCTTATGGTTCTATTTTTTTATAGATTTGCTTCATATATAATGATATGACGGTATCCCATTGGGCATAGAATAAACGAAGATGGGGCATACTGTTAAGTCACTATGTGATGTGAAGGTCACCAGTTAGAAACTCTATTGGAAAACATCCAACCATGTGAAGGGCTGGTGTGGCCCAGGTCGGATGCGATCCCGGGGTGATTTTGATGGCTTAGATGCCCCTAGGTTGTGGTTTCTCAAGCCATAGGTCAAGCCTGATGTAATCTCTGAAGAACTCAGACATGTTGATCAATAAATAAAAAATGATATGCCATTTACTATAAGAGATATGTCGAAGAAGTGTGTTTATATATCCCACATTAATCAACAACAAATAATAATTAAGAGATTTGTTGAAGAAAAAATCTATCAAGTTTGAACTTACATGAGTGTGGTTGGTAGGTTGAGAATTTACAAAAGGGTTAACTTAGGCTCAAATTCCCTTTAACATGTAGCATGACAATATAAGGACTTGGGAAACATTGAATCAAATAGAAAAATGACATAGTGTAGCAATGTAATATCAATTGTAGAAATCTCTAAAATTATTGGAAGAATCGGTAGTTGCATGAGTAGATAACTCATAATTGATTGGCTTTATTAATCCCCTATGCTTTTATTCCTTGGAATCGGCCCGCCACCGCCCAGCCGCCCATGGTGGCATGGCCCTAGGTAGAGGAGGTTGCATGCAACCCCTCAGCCATGATCGTGCCACACGGGTTCCAGGAGAGTCAATTTTTATTTAAAAAAAAAAATTGTCTAAAAAATTAATTTTAAAGTTTATTTAGAAAGAGTTTAAATATTTTTTTTAAATGGTTTTGAAATGTTTTATTTTTTTAATAAAATTTCTAAAGAGTTTTATTTTTTCTAAAAGAAAAAAATATATTTTGTTTTAAATTTTTTTTTTTTTTTTTTAATTGAAAATACATATTATATTTTTTTAAATTTAATTTCTTTTTTTTTTCTTTTTTTTTTTTAATTTTAGTGTATTTTTGTTTTTAAGAGTTTTTTAATGTTTTTAATCTTAATTTTAGTATTCTTTCTTTCTTTTCTTTTCTTTTTTTTTCTTTTAATCTAGTTTGTTTTTATTTTCTTTTTCTTTTTTTTAAGTTTTTTTGTTATTTTTTTAATTTTACTTACTTAATTTTATAATTTCTTTTCATTTTATTTTTTCCATATTTTTTTTTTTATATATATATTTTTTAAAATATGTTTTCTTATTATTTACTTTGTTTATATTTTATTTATTTTTTTGAGTTTTTTATTCTTATCTTTTATAAGGTTGTTTTTTTTATGATTGATTTTATTTTGTTATTTTTTACTTTTTTAATTATTATATATTATTTTAATTTACGTTTTTTTATTTTTAAAAAAAAAAAAATTGTTTTGGTTTTTTCATTGTTTTTATTTTATTTTATGTTTTCATTATTCTTTTGAAATTTTAATGTTTTTCGGAGTCATAATAACATCCTTATTTCATTATTTCAAAATATTGAAAATTTTCCCTTGAAAAAAAGGTGTTATTCTAGCATCAATACTTTTCGTTTTGAGGGTGTTTTTTGCACAAAATTTACCATTGAAAAAAAAATATTATTCGAACATCAACATTTTTCATTTTGAGGGTGTTTTTTGGACAATTTTTTAACAAAAAATTGGTTTTCACTGCCATTTTTAAAACATGTTGAAAATTTACTCTAGAAGAATAAATATGTTATTTTTTGAACAAAATTTACCATTGAAAAAAAATTATTATTCGAACATCAACACTTTTCATTTTGAGGGTGTTTTTTTGGACAATTTTTTAACAAAAATTGGTTTTCACCGCCATTTTTAAAACATGTTGAAAATTTACTCTAGAAGAAAAAATATGTTATTCCAGCATCAACACTTTTCTTTTTTAGCACTGTTTTTGATGTTTTTACGGGGTTTTTTGGCCAGGGTTCCCATTTTTAGTTTATAGTTCCCGTTTCAAAGTTCACATTGTTCAGAGGAGGATGGCAAGGTATTATTTCTGAAGAATCCAAATAGCAAGGTCAAAACTCAAGAAAGTGAAGTCAAAGCCTAAAAGCCTAAATATGCAAGAGGAGAAGAGAAAACTTGATATCCTTGCTGAGGCTTCTGTCCATGCTTTACATACTTCAGCAGCAGCTCATGTATCAATTTTGAAAAGTTTCTGGGCATTTTTTTGAATTTTTGGGTTTTTGTGCAAAATTTGACAGTTTTTGGCATAGCTGGATTGTCCCATGCGCAGCACCCTAGGCATTGCGCACCTTCTAGAAGCCTCCAAATTCAAAACCAAGACCACCATTGGATTTAGAAGGAACTAAACATGGAATTTTGACTAATGTCACATCAAAATTGGGGAATTTGACAAGGAGAAATGGCCAAAAATGCCTCAAAAATCACATATTTGCCCTCTTTATCAGCTAGGGGTTTTGTATAGGATAAGTCTTGGGAGATTAAATTTTTGGAGGGTCAAATATTATCATTTTTTGGAACCAGGTACATTTCTGAAAACTAGGCAGGACAGGCTTTCCAATCAGCTATCCTGAGCTCAATTTGGACATCGGAAACCTTTCAAAACGTAACTAGAAGGTGGCACTATGCATAGACCACTCGCACTGAGCATAGGACCAGAAACTGATATTTTTCTACTTTTTCACACTTTCTCAGATTACTCAAAAAAATTTATGAAGTTTTATTGATGTAATTGGTTAAAATAAATGTAATTATGTCTTTTAAAGTTAGTACCTAGGGTAATTAAATTGGATAAATGTCATCATAAAGTCAAATGAATCAGTTTCATTGTAATTAGGGAGGAGTCACTTTGACCTCCCTGTACTCTAGGTTTCAGTTTAGATTTTGGTGGAATGACTTCTTAGCTCATGGATTCGACCCCTAAGGTTGAGAGGAGTTTGTTTTGAAGTTTATATCTTCCCTTTCTTCACTTTTTTCAGAGGTTGGACTCAGTTGGATGTTGTACTAGGGATCAGAGGTATTCTTGTATTCAAACTTTGGTATGGAATATATTGGATGAGTTGCAGCTATTTTGGTAGGATTCCTATGGCATGGTATTTTAACATTGTTTCTTCTTTAGTTACATATGTGTGAATGTTTTGTATTTTCCATCATCCATTTCACTTCTAAATATGTTTGATTTTCAAGTATAATAAGAAGAATTCATCTCCTATGCTATGTTTTGGGAAAATCATCATAATTTGTTTCATTTCTTCAATTTAAAAGGAATTCATGATTTCCATGCTCTTGTTAGCACCTCATCAGTCTAAACCATTCCATTAAAATACTACGCGGTGTTGAAAATACTTGCCTACCTTGCCCCATCAGATGTCTGCAATTCTGATTTTCTTTTGTCCTAATCTAATTCACTCTTTGACCTAATTCACGCATCTAGTGATTACCCCAATCAAATCAAATCAAAACCCTAATCTACTATATCTAACCTAAGACCCTAATCCATCGATCCCCCTTCGCTGTGATCCTTTGGAGAAAGCCCTTTCTGGCTTTGTAGGGCTAGCTACCAAGTCAAAAGATTGTTATGTGGTTACCTCAGCGGGACTCTTCCTCAACCTTGGAGATTTGAAAGAGTGATAACAACATGTATTCAAAATATATTCAAAATTACTAATAGCATAGTTGCATACAACAATGTATTCAAAATATTTAAGAGGAAAATGTATATTTATATATATCAAAGCAAATCAATTTTTTTTTAAAAGAGATGTAATAATTGTTTAGAGAAACAAATAATGTAAATATTGACAACTCTGGTCACTCACTAAAAAATATTAAAAAATACATTATTTCTTGACTTTGGAAATTAGACTATCGATTAAAAAAATCATCAAAATATTCTTGAATCAAATATATGATTTCAAACATTAAAATAAAACAAATTATTTCAAGAATAATCTTGATGCAGCAAATTACTACTCTTCAAAATATATTTTGTAATATTTGGAGGAACACTATTTAGAAATAATTAATTGTCAAAAGTTGTGATACCTAAAATTAAATGAAATAGATGTTCAATATCAATCTTCTTGCAAACTATTGACAACATTGTCTCCTTTCTTCATAAACAACTAATTACTAATAAACAGTTATATACACACATAAAAATATAACACAACCACTGTAACATTCCAAAAAAATTACCTTTTGAATCCAAACACATAAACACACAAACCACTCAAAACATCCAAACAAAGACGTACAAACCATTCAAGGAAAGCCACACAGACCAAAATAAAGAAGAGAATGATATGGTCATGCCAACAAAGAAAATATAATGTTAATTTTGAATTTTATCTCAAACATATACACAATAATGATAACCTAAAAATGTGACATTATTTCCCTCAATTGGAACCAACTTAGATCCATCTAACCCCAGATCTGGAACCAACTTAGATCCATCTAACCCCAGATCTATCATGCATCGAGAGGGTCCAAATGCCTCGAGGTGCAAACATTTCCTCAAGTTCTTTACACCAAAAGGAAAGTTTGTATGTCAAGGGTTTTGATCCCTCTTGGTGTATGATAGATCCATTATGAGATGGATCTACACTGGTCATTTACAAATTTAGAAAAACAAAGCTTAACTCTAAAAGGAGAAAGCATCTAGCTTCCTCAAAAAAGAGGCATGCACCTTGTGACATCAAAACTAATAAAACTTAACCCTAAAAACTAACCATAATTTCAATAACTAATTACACCAGAGGTGTTCCCTTTTTGGAGTTTGCTGGACAAACATTGTTCATCCCAGCCAATCCCAGGCTTCATTTTCGTCCTCCAGTGAACTAAATAAACCAAACGTGGAAGAAGTATTGCGTTTTATCACACACATTTTTCCCAGTTATTTCACAGTGGTACGAGATGTGGAGACTCTCAAAGCCCTAAATGATTTAGTAAATGTTAATCATATTAAATCTGGATCGTGCCTCAGCTCCAAGAATTTTTTAGCCTATCCCTGTGATTCACATTTCAGGGATCTTTGCACCCATGGCTTGAGATGCGATGCAGAGTAACATAAGTGACTCTAGACGAGTCGGGATATAACGACACTCTACCGCCAAACATCAGCCAATTAAGTTCTCCACCACCACTGCCTTCCTTCGCCTTCTTCCATCCTCCATTGGAAATCTCACAACCCTAATCCAACTCCTACTCTCCCATGATTCTTTCTCCAGCTACATCCCTGGTTCCCTCGCCTCTTTGTTGAATTTGGAATAGTTATCTCTCGATGACAACTTGCTAGATGGCATAATTGCTACAACATTTAGCAATCTGACAAGTCTCATTCAGCGCAAATTAAATGGCAACAACCTCAGCGGCAGGTTCCCTGTGTTAAGCGCCCTGGGGAAGCTGAAATTTTTGGACATGAGCATTAACCAATTCCCTGGCTCTCTTCCAACAGCCCAACCCCCTTCTCTGGTGCAGGTTATCTTTGTTGGAATTTAATTCCAACTGCAACACAATAACTGCTGATCCAGAATCTGGTTTCCCAAGATATTTCAGGTTATTCAATGCCGCAAAGTCGCTCCAGATATTTTGCACATTAATGTGCATTAAATTCAAAGAATTTAATTCCCCTGCACCGCCAACTTGTTTTCTTGAGAAAGGCATCACCGCTTGCTGTAATTAATACGCAGAGAAGCGTTACAGGATATTTTGGTTATTTTATTGTTTAAAATCAGATATTTTTTCTCCTATAAATGTAATGAACAATAGTTCTGTTTTTTTAAGAGAATGAACAACAGTTCTGTTTTTAAAGTGAGAAGGTTAGAAGAACAATCGTGAGTCTCTTCTGTAAACGCACAACAGCGCTGAACCTGCAATTTTCTTAGATAGAGAAAATTGGTTTCTGGAACTAAAGTGTTCATGCTTTTATCCCTCTCTCAAGAGGAAGACGAATTTGTATCATCTTGTTTTACTGTTTATGAATGCAAGTTAATTTTCTGTTACTATTACACCACTTACACGTTGCTGTTACACTAGCTTCAGTGTTGCTGAGTATTGTTCTGTTTTCAGTTTTATTTTAAATTATCAGAAATTTTTCTGTTGCTGCAACACGAATTCTACGTTGCTGCAACACCAACTCTACGTTGCTGCAACACCAAACTGTGTTGCTGCAACACCATTTCCAGAAAACGATTTTTTCAGTTTTCTGTGCAAAAACAGAGTAAAAAACAGAGCATTTTTTTTGTCTGTCTGTTATGTAATTTAGCAGAAAATTCTAACATGGTATCAAAGCAGGTCTAGGCACTCAGTGAGTTAAAAACAGAGTTTGCTTTTCACTGTAGGAGCTGTAAGAAGCTTATTGAACATATTTTTTCCAGCAGAGAAAGTTTTTGCTTGTTTTTAATCTTACAGTCAGTATCTCTTCTTTACCTATACAGAGTTAAGATGGCAGATGCTGGAACAGGTTTGAGAAATTCCCAACTGCCACAGTTTAATGGGAAAAATCACAGTTATTGGTCCATAACAATGAAAGCATTGTTTGCTTCTCAAGGAATATGGGAGCTGGTTGAAACTAGCCATGCTGAAGCTGCAGATGCAACAGCATTGGCTGCTTTGACAGTAGCAGAAAGAGACCAGTTGAAGAGTGACAGGAAGAAGGATGCCAAAGCCCTCTTTTTCCTCTTCCAATCAGTACATAAAAGTGTTTTTCCACGGATTGCAGCAACAACAAAATCCAAAGAAGCATGGATATTCTCAAAACTGCCTATCAAGGCATGGAGAAGGTGAAGACTCCAAAGTTGCAGATGTTGAGGAGAGACTTTGAAACACTCAGCATGAAGGAATCTGATACAGTAGATTCATTCTTCACTCAAGTTATTGGGCTAATAACCCAGATAAGATCTCATGGTGAAATTCTTGAAGAAAGAACGATCGTAGAGAAGATCTTGAGATGTTTACCCTCAAGGTTTGAAGTTGTTGTGGTAGCAATAGAAGAAACAAAAGATCTCTCACAGTTCACAGTAGATGAACTGAGTGCTTCTCTTATGTCTCATGAACACAGA